>PVIJ01010412.1:0-38102 GCA_004024925.1 Scalopus aquaticus
GATAATGTTAATCCTTCCAATCCATGAGCAGGGGATGCCTTTCCATCTTCTTGTGTCTTCTTCTATTTCTTTCAACAAAGTTTTGTAGTTTTCTTTGTATAAGTCCTTTATGTCTTTTGTTAGATTTATTCCTAGATATTTGAATTTTTTGGTTTCAATTTTGAAGGGGATGGATTTCTTAATTTCTTCTTCAGATTGGGTGTTTGCATATAGCATGTGTGTAATTAGAGTCCTAAAAGATAACAGAGATATCAGGTAGAAAAATACTTTGACTATATGCAAACACTCAAAGTATTTTTCTACCTGATATCTCTGTTATCTTTTAGGACTCTAATTACACACATGCTAGACTGTGTGATGTTGTAGACCAAGTATAGATGTGTTCTTCTGGTTTTCACACAAAGTTTTCTTTTTGTTTTGATTAAAATTTTTTCTTTCAACTTTCTTCTAGTGATCATTTTCTCTGTCATCAATAATAAATACATTCTTTTTTTTCCTCTCCCATACTTAGAATATCAGGAGAATAAAAATTCTTGAAAGCTTTCAATAAAAAAAAAATGAATCATCAGGAAAAAAATCCGTATGTAACAACTTGTAGGAAGATAGTAAGATTTAAAATTATTTTGTTATTATGAGAGGTTTTCTAACCTTGTATAGAATGATCTTGCAGTTATCCATATTGATTATATATATTTATTTTTTTACATTTACATTATTTGACTAGATAACCTAGTTATATATCTATTTTTCTATTAAAAAGCAAAATTATTTTAAAAATACCAATTATTGATTACTAATAATATAAATTCAATTTAATATGCTAATATTACAAATATACTTTAATCAATGTTACAATAGAAAAAATTCAAATTACTCTATAATGCTTTTGAAGTTAAATCTTATATATTCTAAAAATACCTATAATGAATACTAGTGCCTTAAGATGTTGAGTAAATAATAAGGATTTTATAATCAAGTTTTAAAAGGCAAAATTACATATACTCCACACCTCCCCATAGTCCTCTTTCATCATGTCCTGGGCTGTCTTATTGTGTCTTAGCTTATTGAGGCTTTGAAAAATCTTTAAGAAGGTGATTTGAAATAATTTAAGCCAGATTTTCCAAACTTTCTTAACCATTGAAATGCCTCTTGCTAGAATATCTGTTATTATATAGTAATATATTCTTTAAAATCATGCTAATCAATTTGTGGGTGAGACCTGAAGCAGCCCTATTGTCTTGAAACTCACTAGGAATGCACACCTCAGTTCCTCTCCTCAATCAGGTCACTTCTGTCAGAATCTGCATTTTAATAAGATCTACAGTTGAGAAGCACTTCTGATTAACTATATGGCTTTCTAAATACCAATCATTAGCAAGCAACCATTGCTGAAGTTAACCTTGTTTTTCATTGCTAAAGTCCACCCCCTCAATTGAATGGGATTTTTTTTTTTAATCTAATCCAAAAGCCTTTGGATTCCATCACTTTGGGTCTCATATATGCAAGACAGTGATCTGTACAATCTTCAACTATCTCTTATTTGTAGAAGAGAAAGGAGATTCAAGTTCTAAGTTTCTTACATTGCCAAATCTCTACACATCTCTACTTTTCTTGAGATGAAATTTGAATTTTGGATTCTTGAATGACTTCACCTTAAAATTGCTTCGCATTTCTCATTCACTTTGTCTTCCTGGAAAACCAATGTAAAGAAACAGTGGTTCAAATTAATCCATTTCTCCAGTGAGGGTGGTGGTGAACACATTCAGCTTTTATTCTCAGAAGAGATTTTCAGGCCAGCACCCCATGTGAGCTGCTATATTTGCTACCCTGATTGACTGAAGATTCTTTGATGTCACATTCCCAAGGTACTGCTTGAAAGATTTATATACCTACATGCCTCATAACCTGAACTTTGATCTCTCAGATATGAGGTAAACCAGGCATTTTCTAATGAACTTCTTTTGGACTTAAATTAGTCAGTATAGGACCTTTTGTTTGCAAGTGGAAAACCTGACTGATACAGAAGCCAGAATTTTGCCTCCCTGCTTTTAAGATCAGTAAAATTTCTTCTATAAGTAAGGTATAGAATAGTTGAGTGCATTAAATAACAGTCTAGAACAATGCTAGGCATACAGTAGATGATGAATAGTTAATTATAGATTTATATTAACATTACCAGATTATGGACTCTTCTCTTCATAAATACCATCTATTTTTAATAATGTTAATTTTTTCTGACATACTATCAAGATGTATAATGGATATGAAAAGGTTGGTGTTAAGAGGTTTTATTGCCCAAATTATTATTTTTTTTTCTCCATCTCCCTGCCTTTATATTCTCAATAACAAACGAAGGAGTCTGGTATTACAATAGACTGTACAGATCATTATCTCTGAAGTTCATTTCCAATTGCTGCCCTTGTGGTAGTTATCACAGTGATAACATTTCAGTGAATTGATGCATTTTCAGTGCCCAACTGGCCTATTTGTTTTTCAGGAAAGAACCAACCATTGTCCCTTCAAATGGCTCTAAAGGTTGCTATCACCTGCCAATCAGCTTATAAGAATGCATGTGAAACTACAGATCATGTAAGCAATATCTAGAATGAGCTATCTAACCTGTAAGTTTCAGGATTTGAGAACAAAGAGTAGCAGGTTTGCTTTAGCATCTCTGAAGCTGCAGAAAATAAGATGCATAGATGCCATGTTCTTTTGCTGGATATTCCTAGGTGGATGATTGTATGTGCAGGAGGGAAAGATGACAGTGCTGCACATGTTCTGTATGTCATTTTGATGTTTCCTCCATTATTTCCCATCTTTTTCTGATTTTATAGTGTGATTTAATGGCACATTCCTTGCAATTTCTTGCACTTTGCCTTCTGTTTGTGTTTTAGTAAGAGGAACACAATAGTGATTAGACGGTGGAAGCAAAGATAGGTATTTATGACCCTAGTCCTTTCTGACCTAGGGGTTGGTGGTTGGTTAAGTTCCTTTACCTAAGACCACAGTTCCTGATGGTTGGTCCTCATGTCCAGCTAGATATCCTCACAAGGTTCTGCTAATAGCTCCCTTCACTTCTACCTATTCTTTCATACTTAGGAGTGCTAATTGTTTCTCATAATTATTATCTAGAGGATGCTTCAACATTCCTCTTCAATTGTATAGCCTTGTTTGTACTTTTGTAAATAGTCTCTTCATAAAGAAGTCATTTTTTGAGTATGCTTCTGTTTTCCTGCTGAGATCCTAATTGATATAGTAATTAATTGGTGCAAGGAATTGAACTCAGGAAACAGATCCAAAAATTAAGCTTTTGAAATTGGGTTTACCATGTACCTGATGAGTTTTTACATATTATTTCTAATAGATGAATTGAGTAATGAACAATTTCTAACATCTAGTGACATCATGACTGTTAGCATGATGGAATGGTTGGGTAAAGGGCATGTTGCTGAAAAATGACTTGAGGCATGTGGTCATAATTACACTGATGATGAAAGAGAAATTAATTTAGGTTGTGGGTTTCTAGCAAAAATAGAAAATGTACACAAAGGAAAGAATAAAGTAAAAAAAATACTACCCAATTCAAAGCATAAGATTAAAAACAACTTTATAAAACTCTAAAAGTATTTCATTATAGGTACAGAACAAACACGATCTGTTTGTTCTAAGGCCAATGTAAAAGTTTTAGGACTGCAGAGACCATTGCTCAAAACTGTGAGCTCTTTGATAAAAAGTGAAGCAATAATGGATAGAAGTTAGAGAAATTAAACAGGCATTTGGGCAAATACAGACAAGGTTGAGAACAGTTGATTACAAAACTCTGAATCTTCTTTTCCAGAAAAGACATATTTTTGTTTATACTTAATTATCGCCAGGTCCTTACTGATGACTGAACCTGGCATATCTCAGAACAGAAATGTAGACCCTCATCTAATAAAACCTAGATAGCAATGGAAAATTGGACTTTTGTCAGTTTGATTGTGTAGCATGCTGGGAAATGCCTATAGGAATGGATCCAAATGGTGTTGGAACAAAGAAAAACAATCAAACAAGTGAGAAGAAAACCAAACCAAACAATTTCTGTGTGAATTCAACATTGATGCACTTGCTGCGATTTAATGAGTTGGTGCAAATACTTAGAGTTGCCTTCAAAGTCTTTACTCTTTCCTCATCTACAGAAAGGAGCTGACTTGAAGGAACTATAGGATAATGTCCTAAAATCTCTGTGTTAGTACCACTGGGAGAAAACACTGCAGAAGAGAAACGTTATATGTGGGATATGGGATATGTCTTATATATATAAAAAACACATAGCCCAGCCTCTCCTGCTGCTATAGTACGTATGTCCAGAAGTCAGGAAATGATGATGGCTACTATTAACATTGACCTAGCAATTCACTTAAGAAATGCTACTTCTTGTTCCTTTATGCCTGAGGTCCATGAATTTGGAAGACGTCGCCACATAAGCAGGAATACTTCCATCAGGATTTTTGGGAGAGATAATATATGGATTGGAACTTGAAATATGACTAACATTTACTTAAGGGAAACTGCAAGGTAGTAGCTTGCTAGCTACATTGTACATTGATGTACATAGCTCAGTTATGTACAGAAGCATGTAAAAGGCAGCAATCTGAGAAGACAGGCAGGAACCTGAGAAGACATGCAGAACAGAAGTATACTTAAGAGAATAGATCTGGACTCAGAAAGTACAAGTGCATAAATTTGCATTGACTTCATACTAGTTATGCGAACTTGCTCCAATTACCTATGTCTTTGTTAATGCAGACAACTTATGTGTCAAGTGGAGACAATGATAGTGTACACTCCCTAGGACTGCAGTAAGTATTTAGTGAGCCAATATGTGGAAAATATTTAGAAATGACCTGGCACACCATAAGTACATTGCCATTGCAAAGGTCATCATTTTATCTGGAGTAAGGAGGAGAGGTTGCAGTGGTGGAGAAACATGAAACTCCTAGCAGGATAAATTTCGTCTGTTTTACACATAAAGAAACTAGAACACAAAGAAGTTATTGCTAATATTTAGGTGATCATTTATCTTTTTGATATACAGCAATGCTTCCAGTGTCATTATAGATTACTATTTTATTAAAGATAACACAATAAACTTTGTAACACAATTTTCTAAGTGAAAATCACTAAATAGCCCCGCAGTTGCAAATAGTCACTTGTAAATGCAATGCATGTCATCTCTCTACAGATGTTTGGCAATGAGAAAAAGAGCAGTTTAGTTCTGGCTCAAATCTGCTCAGATCTGCTCTAGTGGTTACAGGCTACTTTAGACAGATTTGAGCATTATTAAAAATGTTACACTAATTGAACATTCCAGATATCCTACTGCTTACACATGCAGATTTCCAAATAAGGCCCTCCATGGATAGGGCTCAGCTTCATGAATAACACATTTCCATTTAAAAATGAATGCTCTCTTAACATGTGGAATTCCAGAATGACCTAGAAATGTCCCTCTTTGTTTTAATTCTATTGCTAGTAGATATCACCTTTAAATCAGAATAGTTATTATTTTATCCTTTACCGATTTACCCAATTCTCTTCTTTTCCCATGATAACATAAGTCAATTTTGTGAAAAATTCCTGACTTTCAGAATAATTGGAATTGGATTGAACACATTTAAATATTGGACCATCCAACTGATTACGCCAACATAAGTCTCTAGAAAAAGTCGTTAATGTACAATTTTGGAGAATATCACAAAATGATATACAAGCCATAGAAAAGTCTATGAATTAAGTCCAAATCCTTCTCAACTAATAATGAGGTTATATCCCAATAACTCCATCATAAATTGAAGATATATGTTGATAAAGCATTTAATGCACCATATCTACCATACATAGTTTATTAGCCTAGTCTATTTAAACGGGCTCAGAACACTTAAATTAACCTACTGTTAGGCAAAATCATCTAAGCGAAAGCCTTCTTTATTACAAAGTATTGAACATTTCATGTATTTCTGAATACTATACTGAAAGTGAAAAACAATTTAGAGACAATCAGTTGATTAGCCTCTTGATGACATGACTAACGGGAGCTGATCTTGCTGCAGCTGTTCAGCATCATGGATTAATATTGTAATGATCCTGATGCTAAATTCGTTGACACAGTAATGGCTTTTACAGGTTGAGAGGTGGGGCTATTGTGATAAACTTAACAATTAAGAAGCAACCACTTGTTCAGAAAAACACTGAAAGACATGGGAAAGGCAACAACAGATAAAAATCTTCACTAAGACCTCCCCCCATACACACTTAAATTAAAACTGACACGTGGTCTTGATAATGTGACTCTGAAAGTGGTATAAGGATAGCTACTGAATTTTAATCAATTTGAGAAGCTATGGACTCCATGCCTATGGTTGTGAAGCCTTCTCTAGGTTTTAGCAAGAATCACCAGGAACTTATGCTCTGAGAATTGGCCTTCCCTCCCCACAGACAGATGGATGACAAGATCTTTCTGGGCCACGTCCTGCCTGTTCTATGCTGCCAATCTCCTGAGATTTTCCAAGAGGCCCTTAACTTCCCCTCTTTTTGCTGCCAAATTGTATGTATGCATTGTTGTAATGTGGATCCCAATAAGCTCATATCTATGCATTTGACTTGAATCTTCTCTACCTGTGGAATCTTCCCTACCTGTGGAAGTCAGCACTTCAGAGATCTTGAACCTGACAAAACAGTAATACAATCACTTGCTCTGGTAAAGATCAAAATTCAAGGTATGATTTCCACTGAATGTGTATGGCTTTCACATTATTGTAAAGTTGAAAAACTGTTAACTGAGTCAACCTAAGTCAGGGGCTATCTATATAAAATTTGGCTCTAGTTTTTAATTACAGTATAGATTTTTGCTTCCTGAGATAGTTCTCAACTATTCTATAATTCAAAAGAGATATAAGGAAATGTAAACACTCAAGGTCATTCACAGTAACTTATCCTGACAGAAACTACACTAGAAGGATACGGGGTGGTTATCCCAGTTAGTGTCCTCAACATACTGTGTCAGTTTTGCTCATGATGACTTTACCTCAGAATACCTCAAATCATGCTAGAAATGCTGTGGCTAGAATGCTTTGAATCACCCAGTTACAACTGCATTGTGATTTCATTTTTTTTTTGTTTGTTTGTTTTTTAATATATATTTCTATTGTTATTTATGTCTTTTACATTTTGTATTCCCCTTGGGCAGCCCACCACCAATTCACCCGTGATCCATCTCCATGGTCCCTTGTGTTCTTTTCTATTCCATTTTGTGCCCTTATCCTCCCCTCCCCCCGCCTCCCCCCATCTGCTGATTGTCTCTCTCCTATTTGGTTTCCTTATAGTCCTGTTATAAGTGTAACCATTCGATATTTTTCTCTTTCTTTCTGGCTTATTTCACTGAGTATGATCCCCTCTAATTCCATCCATGTCGCTGCAAATTGCATGTGTTTATCTTCTTTGAATGCTGAATAGTATTTCATTTGTAAAATGATTAAAGTTTGTGTTTCCAATTACACTAAATTCAATTTCCTGAAGTCAGAAATTATAGTGGTAGTATTACCTGCTTATCTGTAGTGTTTAGTAGGTGCATGACTCACAACTGGACAATAAACATTTGTTGGATGAATCAATCAATGAATTTATTGAGTCTCTTCAACAAGTCTCTTCTTTAATGTATAGGTACAGAGCTATTTCCAGAGCTTGTTTTGCTCAGCTTCCTTCATTTCTTTCAAGGGGCATGAAAATATTCTATCTACAAAATTCTGCCATTCCATTTAACTCAATTGTCCTTTTTTTTTGGTTCTTTGTGCATCTTTTTACAGTGCTTTCTTAGAATGCTTAAACTGTATTAAGTAGATAAATTAAAGACAGACGATGGATGGATGGATAGATGGATGGACACAATAACTGGAACAAAAACAAGGCACAATAACTGGAACAAAATCTAATCTAAAATGTATTTTATAGATCAAATAATGCAGAAGGGTTTTTCACAAGGGTGGTGTGTTGTTACTTGGAAAATTTCCCATGATAGTTGTAGATAAGTCTTAGAGCTGAAGGGATGGGCATTGATTCAAAACTTTTACCCATCAGCAAGGAATTATTCAATTAAGTTGAGTCTGCTGTAAGCACAAAGTTTATCTATCTACCCATCTCTGAATGTAACCTGAATCAGTTTCTGGACACTGTAGTAAACCCAAATGAATTCTTTATTGTTGATATAAAACAAAGGGCACAGATGCTTGAACTTCACAGACAGAATGATATTTTAGGAACATAAAAATCAAAGGACACTGTCATCATTCAAAAATACAATTGTAGAGATACTATCAAAGTTTAAGAAAAACTCAGCAAAGTAATATTTTTTGGCTGGAAGAGGTAAGGTTCACTGTTTAGATATTCTCTATGTGCTAGCAGTTGAGACCTTTAGACCTGTTGAAGCTATCACCAACCCTGTTGTAAATAAACTTACATTCTTCAGAGGGAAAAGTATATAATTTCCTTTACATATAATAAGCACCTAAAATACTTATTTGATAATGAGAATTATACGCTTGCAATTTATCGTAAGACGTAAAGCTGCCATTTATTCTCATCTTAGATTTAAACTAGGCTTAATTTTCCTGTGACTTATACTAGCTGCTTGTGTAAAAGAGCACATTTTCTTATGTTTTCCTTTGACAAGAAATTCATATCAGGGTTGCCATAATTGGATCCATTCCCCCCAAAGAAAGCCCCTTTTGATAATTATAAACATCTAGTCTGATTTTTTCTCCCTGAGATATAGATGGAAGTGATTCATCCTCAATTAGTATATCGACATGGGTTAAGAGTTAATAGATTTTGCTTATCCCTCTGACAAATCAATCTGGGCAAACCCTTCCATTTTGTTATTGATAGAAACATGTTAGGGAGTATTAGCACCTCTACTCTTTCTTTTTATCACATGTAAACTTTCACAAAGTTTTAACCTCATTTCTTAGCATTGTCTGTTTTACTATTATTGGACAAGTCACTGTGTCATTATTAACCCAATTTTCCCCTTGAATTTCCACAGAACACATCTATCATTATTGGGCGTGAGTCTATCCTGAGTGTGGAGATATAGCCTACCTGACAGAATGATGAATCCTTTAGTTTCTAAAATGGGGTTCATGCATTTGGCTGGGCAGCCAAATTTTCCCCCTTTTCATTATTTTATAAAAAAGACAAAAATGAAATTTTCTTCAGAAATTTTGAATTCTCCTTAGGCTTTTTCTGATGATCCAATCAAGATCAGATCGAGAGACTCACTATGTTTAAAATACATTCTGTTCTCTTTCCATTCTCCATGGTAAATAGCAATAGCTATTGAAGCAGAGATACTTAAGGTCAATCTTTAAACTAATCCTAGACTAATCATTGACTGAACAAGACTAACAGAAACACAGAATTAAAATTCCAGAAGGGGGTATGCCTCCCTTATTCAGAGAACACTAGAGATGACAGTGCAACTAGAGGAAAACTAAAGAGAACGAAACTGTCAGGGGTGATCAGTACATAAAGTCTTCTTGGCCATTATAATGACTTTAACAGTGTCCTTAGTATCCAATGTGCTGAACATTTAAGATTGTTGTTAACCACATTTCTTAATGCTGGTGGGGAATGCAATGATTTATCTTCATCCATCCTTCCTCAAACACAACATTAAGAATACATGGAAACCTCAATATGTTCCTATGATTCTCTGATAGAAGCTTAGGTAGAAAATTTCTTTCTTTTTTTAATATATATTTTTATTGTTATTTATGTCTTCCACATTCTGTATTCCCCTTGGGTAACCCACCACCAAATCACCCGTCATCCATCTCCGTGGTCCCTTGTGTTCCTTTCTATTCCATTTTGTGCCCTTATCCTCCCCTCCCCCCCCCACCTGCTGAGTGTCTCTCTCCTATTTGGTTTCCCTATAGTCCTGTTATAAGTGAAACCATTCGATATTTTTCTTTTTCTTTCTGGCTTATTTCACTGAATATGACCCCCTCTAATTCCATCCATGTTGCTGCAAATTGCATGTGTTTATCTTTTTTGAATGCTGAATAGTATCCCATTGTGTATATGTACCACATCTTCTTGATCCAATCATCTATTTTTGGACATCTGGGTTGCTTTCATACCTTTGCTATTGCGAACAGTGCTGCAATAAACATACGGGTGCATGTATCCTTTTGGATTAGTGTTTTTGTGTCCTTTGGGTAAATTCCCGAAAGTGGTATTGCTGGGTCGTATGGAAGCTTCATGTTTAGCAGTTTGAGGAACAGCCATACAGCTTTCCATAGTGGTTGGATCGGTTCACATTCCCACCAGCACCGCAGAAGAGTTCCTTTTTCTCCACATCCTTTCCATCATTTGTTGTTGCCTGTATTTTTAATGGGTGGCATCCTCACAGGTGTGAGGTGGTATCTCATAGTGGTTTTGATTTGCATTTCCTTGATTATAAGTGATGTTGAGCATTTTTTCATGTACCTGTTGGCCATTTGCTTTTCTTCTTTGGAGAAGTACCTTTTGACCATATGATCACATCAATAGATGCTGAGAAAGCATTTGACAAAGTACAACACCCATTTATGATAACAGTCCTTGAAATCCTTGGGATAGAAGGAACATACCTCAACATAATAAAAGCCATATACGACAAACCCACGGCCAATATTATCCTCAACGGTGAGAAGCTGAAGGCCTTTCCCCTAAGATCAGGAACAAGGCAAGGATGCCCACTCTCATCATTATTTTTCAATATAATACTGGAAGTCTTAGCCAGAGCAATTAGACAAGAGAAAGACATTCAAGGAATCCAAATAGGAAGAGAAGAAATTAAACTGTCTTTATTTGCAGACGACATGATAATATATATACAAAACCCTAAAAACTCCATAGATAAACTACTCGAAATAATAGACCAGTTCAGTAAAGTAGCAGGATACAAAATCAACGCACAAAAGTCAGTAGCATTCCTCTATGCAAACACCCAGTCTGAAGAAGAAGAAATTAAGAGATCCATTCCCTTCAAAATTGAAACCAAAAAAATCAAATATCTGGGAATAAATCTAACAAAAGACATAAAGGACTTACACAAAGAAAACTGTAAAACTCTGTTGAAAGAAATAGAAGAAGACACAAGAAAATGGAAAGGCATCCCTTGCTCATGGATTGGAAGGATTAACATTATCAAAATGGCAATCCTACCAAAAGCAATTTACAGATCAACACTATTCAAATAAAAAGCTCAATAATATTCTTCAAAGAAATAGATCGACTACTGATGAAATTCATATGGAACCACCAAAAACCTCGCATAGAGTAGAAAATTTCTAATGGAAGTTTTCACAATGTCAAAGCCGGAAGTAGGAGTAGGGATGATTAAGGAGTTCTTAAGTGAGTATAGAAGTTTCCAGCAATCTGAGTTTGGGGCAGAGAAGATTATCATGTAGTTGCAAATGGCAAGAGTTTATAATTTTTTATATAGCTGAGCAATGTTCTTTTGTGTATGAATATCACATCATACAAATTCACTCCTCTATCTTTAGAAAATTAGGTTGTTTCCATAATTTGGCAATTGTAAATAGTGTTTCAATAAACATGAGTGTAAATCCCTTTGAACTGTGATTGTTGTATTCTTCAGATGGATACCTAGGAGCGGAAAAACTACTTAATATGGCTCATCAATAATATATTGAGAAAATTCTGCACTGTTTTTCATAGGAGCTAGACCCATCTATATTTAAACCAACACTGTTCAAGATACCCTTGAAGGATACTTTTATATGCACAGAATTCCATGTTGACATGTTCTGTTTTTTCTAGTACTTTATTTCATTCTACCCTCTTCCTTCTAAAGACAAGTCAGATTCAATTATTTTATTTTATCCTTTATAGGTAAAGCATCCCCCTACCCCCAACTAATTTTGGGGTTGTTTGATTATATTTTATTTTCTGCAATTTGTAAATGATACGCCTAAGATTTTTTGTTTTGGCTTCTGCCTTCTTTTCTGGAGGAACAATCTCCAAGCCAAATGATTGCCATTTTATCACCTATTGACATATCTATCACCCGGCATCCTAAACAAACTCTAATATATGTTATCTTTCTGAACCCCTATCTAAGGTACCAGTCACTAAAACTCTTCACATGCAGTTAATCTAAGTCCCTAAAAAGATAGGGAAGGGAGTGATGCCGAGGGAAGCCATGTTGAACTTGAAGAAGGTCTAAAACCACACAAGTGGGCACTTGTCAACATTTTTTTTCCTATTCTGTCTTCAGCTAGTATTATTTTTGATAGAGATGAATTCTGGTGTTGTTTGCAATATGGTATATATGTGTGTGTATATATATGTGTATGTGTGTGTATGTATATATAGAGATGTAAGCTGTACTCCTGAAACTTATGCATTGTGATCTTGCATTTAAACCAAATATTAATAATTAAAAGTAGTTGGTTGTACATGAATTCCCTGATTCTATTCTTTATTCTATTCTTATTCTATTTCTTATTCTTATTCCATTCTTTATTCTATTCTTATTCTAGTTCTTTATTCTTTTTGTTTTATGTGGTGTTAATGTTAGAAAATACCCTAAAATATCTCATTGATATTTAACTAGTGAATACATAGTTTATACCTATTGAGATGATAAAATACATTCAGTGCAGAAAACAAATCTGATGATAATGCTCCTCCAGATGAATGCTCTAAGGCATCCCATTCACATGTACTTTAGGAAGGTCCTTCTGTTTAAAAATTTTTTCATTGTTACTTGATCTGTATAATCATAATTACTTTTGTTTAACTGAAGGTACCTATTCAAAGTTTATAGAATTTTCAAAATTCAGGGCACACAATGAATATAATTCCCTTTGTCCCCTGTTAGTCCTATACATTGTCAGGTGATGACAACTCTTCAGATTTTAGCCATGAAACTCTAGAGCAAAGACTTCACTGTTTATAAATGGCAGCAGATAGTAGGATGCCAAAGACTACTTGGCTGCGACATTGGGAATGATAATATAGCTTAAATATTCATCATCACAGTGATTAAGTCAAGTCCCACATTCTTTGATTGCAAACTGATTTTATCATGGGAATTTTCTGGAAACTAAGGGTTTTCATTCAGAATGTTCTGATTATTTTTAAAGATATGGTTTAACTGAGCCATTTTACCATTGTCTGAATTGGAAAATTAGTGGGAACTTCCTATTTGAATGCACAAATTCAGTGCTAGAAAAGTCCTTTGTTCATTTAATAACTATGTTAAAGTGTTTATTGTATGTCAGGCTTTGTTTCAAGATCTGGGAACAAAATAGATAACCAAAATGAAAGGCCATTAGAGTGAAATTGTCTCGTAGTATTTCACATATTTTTTCAGTAGTTTTTTCTTCTCCACTTTAACTGTTCAAAACACAAAAAGTAGTCAGAAGTTTGTGTCTCTGGATTAATTTTTAAATTATAAAAATCCAAATATTTCCTTCATTGACTTTCAAGATTTAACTTTAACCTTCTTAAATTGCCTTTGATTTTATTTTTACATTTTCGATGTTAATGATAAATAATGCTTTTCTGTAGATATTCCTTTTAATTGTGTTTATAATTCCTCTTGAATTTAGATAGCTGTAACTATTTCATTTTAATAAAAAATTACAGAGCTGCTTTATTTTGCTGAAAGTTTAATAAATGTTTTTAACCAAGTTTGTATTTCTTTGTTCTTTTTGTTTTATGTAGTGTTAATGTTAGAAACTACCCTAAAATAGCTCATTGATATTTAACTAATGAATTAATATTTTATACCTTTTGAGATGGTAAGATACATTCAGTGCAATACACAAATCTTAAGTGTACTTCTCACTGCATTTTGTATTTGTAGACCCAGATATAACTGTAATTCACATCAATACAGAAAACATCTCCAGAATACTGCACATTTTCTTCCTTTCTTCTTACATGCTATCCTCTATAATTTAAACATATAATCTTTCATATTCTTGAACTTAATATAAATTAAATCATACAGCTTTTATATTTTTATCTCTGATTTTGCTCTTTGCTATGTCTGTGATGTATATTATGTGTGTGTGTGTGTGTATATATATATATATATATTATATTTTAAACTAGGATACTATGAACATACTTGTACGTGTATTTTGGGGTTATACTGTAAGGATAGATTTGTATGTTCAGATAAAGTCATCAATACATGTATTTTCTTATTGGATGTCCTCATTTGTCTTTTTATTTTTAGTTACTTTAGTAAATCATGGGATATCAATTTTTAATTTTTATTGAAGTAGCATAGGCTTAAATATATATGTATATATATATATTTATATACACTGTATATATGCACAGTGTGTGTGTGTATACAGTGTGTGTGTATATATATACACATACGCACACACTGTATATATACTGTGTATATATACTGTATATAATTTAGAGGTATAGGATTGTACCTTTCTGATATGTTGCCATACTACATCTACCACCAAGGCACTATTAGTTCTCTACCATAGTTCACTGTGCTCCCTCCATACTATGCCTCTGGAATCATCAATTCTACAGTAAGATTAGTTGTAAGTTCTAACAATTTAATAAGCAATAATTAAGAATATTACATTACCTCCATTTCAATAGTTATTCAGATTTAAGGTTCCTTTTTGATTTTGTCAAGACTAGTAAGATATTATACTTTTACTATCATCACCTTAGAAAGATTTAATACTTTTGATTTTCTATAATTAACTACTTATCATGTGTGTATTATTTTTCATTAAAACATAGTAGAACAGGGCCTCCCTGGTGGCGCAGCGGTTGGGCGCTGCGCTGTGTGGAGCTGTTGGTAGTGGTGATGCGAGCTCAACGCCCAGCTGGGGAGAATCCCACATGGCACGGCAGACCTCTCCTGCCTCGCCCGCTGCTCCCCTCAGCAGTGTTAAAAAAAAAAACAAAAAAAAAAACAACATAGTAGAACATGTTGGCATGTAGAATGGTCTATCTTACCCTTTAAGCATAAATGAATGTTGGAAAACTTAACTATGAAATATGTTGACGGCTAGTTAAATATTAACTAGTGATAAAAATAGCAATAGGTTGTCCCCAACTTCAGTCACCCTCACAAGAAAACCAACAAGCAACTAACCTTACACAAGACACCATCGTGAAAAATCTCAGAGTTCATAGATGAGACTGAATCACACCAGAGATTACAAAGATTGAGAAGGACAGTATTAGAAGTCAACAACCACAGACTATAGTACCACCAAAAGCTTTCATAGCTCTATACAGAGAATACATCCCAATCCCCGAGTTAACTGGAAAAAGAGAATCCAAGATGGACCTCCCTCTCCCCTGTCATAGCAGAAAGCTTTCAATAAGGTCCATTTGGACTTCATGGGGATGACAGAAGTATCTGAGGCAAGGACCACAGGAGAACAAATTGAGGAAGAGATGGTAGACAGAGTTCACAGCAACCAGTGCACAGACCTGAGCAGATCACAATCTTTCTGCAGTGGTGCCCAAGAAGAAAACAGAGTCAGCAGCTCTGCCCATCCATAAAGCCAAGCTGATGGCCGATTCTATTAAAGAGCACAGCGGACAGTTCTGCCAGGTTTGGATTAACTGTGTCAGTCTTGTAGCTTGTCTCTACCACCCTGCCCTGGCAGTCAGCCAAATTTGAAGCCCTGCCTACTGCTAAGTATAGCTCTGAGTTCTACCTGATCTGGAACCTGATGAAGGAATATATATATATATATATATATATATATATATATATATATATATATATATATATATACACATACATACACATGTATATATGTATATATGTGTATATATACATGTATGTGCATATATATACACATATATATGGGTTCCATCATTCATGAGATGGCTTCAACATAATATTTCATCAGATTATTTCTACATTTTTACATTTCTTTTTTAAAATAATAAAAAGAAGAAAGTAAAGTCTACCTAGGTGAAAGGTCATTTAGATTTCTATGCATGTCAAGGATACTGAAATATTATATGTAGGAAATAGTCCCTTGGAGACAATTAGCTATATTTTATATGTAATCCAACTTTTTCTTCTTTTTTTGAGTTTATTAGTTTTTTTAAAGATTTATTTATTTATGCAAACAAGCTGGGGTGTAGGCCAGAGGTGTGGGGTGGTGAGAGGATTCACCAGAGACAGTATGGGAAGCAGAACAGGCAGAGAGAATGAAATACACTGCTGAGGGGAGCAGCGGGTGAAGCAGGAGAGGTCTGCTGTGCCATGTGGAAATTTCCCCAGCCGGGTATCAAACTCATGCTGGAATGGCTGCCAACAGCTCCACAGCACTGCGTTTAACCCGCTGCACCACCAGGGAGGGCCCTGGTGGGTTTATTAGATTTTTAATAATGTTGTAACAATTATGTGTAGGAAATGCAAGTAATGTGTAAGAAATACAAGGAATTGTATTTTTATTTGACTACTAAACATATGTATACTTATTTCTGATGATCTCCTTTTTAATATGAATAATTTGCAGTTGTTCATTTTGAATTTCTCAGTACACAATAATATTTTTAAGTGATCAAACTGATATTTCTTCTCAACAGGCTGAATAAAAATCAACAACCTAAGGAACCTTGTAAGATGACGTGAAATAACTTTTCTGAGACAGAAAACAAAATATGAGTAACAGGATAGGTATATTATGTGCAAACATAGATGGTGAGACTAAATACCATAAACATGTCGACTCTCCTCAAATTTATTTATTGTTAGGTTTACTACAATTCCAAACAAAATGCCAGTGAAATGCTTTTGGAAATAAAATATGATGTTTTTAAAGTTTATCTAGAAAAAAGTTTATTTCAATAAAAGACCTAGAACTTAAAAGAATGTTGGTTGGTTCTTTTGAATATTAGGGCGAACAATCCTAAACCACATCCATTAGGATAGGAGTAAGTTGAACAAATGAGTAATCAAATTATTATATCTTAAACAAACGAAGCTCCACTGTCTTATAACATGTCTCTGCTTCCTACATAAAATGACTGATGCTGTAATGGAGACTCCCCATCTCTGTTCTAGATGGGGGGTGACGGATGCAGATATTGCCAGTTAAATCTGTTTCAGTTTTGTTGTTGTTATTTTCTCCTGAGCTCTTATTTGGCTCCCCTATATTCCTCCTATAATTGAAACCATTTGATATTTTTCTTTTTCCTTCTGTGTTATTTCACTGAGCATGATCCCTTCTAGTTCCATCCATGTTACTGCAAATTTCATGAGTTGGGGTAGAAAATAACAACAACAATAAAACAAAAACAAAAACTAGCACGCAATCATACATGAGAGACATTCAGTGAGGGAGGGAGAGGATAAGGGTTCAAAACGGGGAAGAAAAGAACACAAGGGACTATAGTGACAGTTCATGGGTGAATTGGTGGTAGGTAACCTACGGGAAATACACAATAATGTAAAAGATATGAATAAAAAATATAAAATTAAAAAATAAATCTGTTTCAGGAAAATCATAGCTATCCTACAAATCCTCCCCAATAGCATAGCCTATAATGTCATCATATGGCTATACCTTTTAGCAAATAGGAATATGAAATACCTATTGTTAATAGAGCACAAGGCCATCTCAAATAAAGTTAAAGCTTTATTATCAAAATCTTATTCATATTCAATATATATACATATGTGTATGTAAATATATAGTTATATATATAGTTTCATACAATATTGTACAGTTGCAATAACTAAGAAGTGTGTTGTTTATCAAGAAATTACAAAAAAAAAGTAAAAGCCTGGGGAATGAATTATATGTTCATTCCTTCTAAGAAGGCAAATGGATGATACACAATAAATAATTACACTTATACTATTTAATAGAAAATGTAAGATATTTAAATATACAAAATTAGTTTTCTAGTGACAAAGTACCAAAAATATAGTGGATTAAAAGGACACAAATTTATAATGTAACACTGGTGATCAGAAACCTTAAATGAGTCTTATGGGGCTAAAATCCAGATGTCAACAGGGCACCATTACTTGCTTCACAGGAGAATTTATTTCTTGGACCTTTTCAGCATTAGCGGTCACCTACATTTATCTGCTGAGGACACTATCCTACATTTTCAAAACCAAAAGCATACCATCTTCAACTCTCCCTCTAAACTCTGCTATTATCACATCTCCTTTTCTCACATGATTTTCTTCTGATTTTTCAGGACACTTGTGATCTAAGTAGGCCCATCCTGATAATTCAAAACAACTTCCTGTGATAAGAACAAAGTCCCTTTTTCAGTGCAAGGTAATGTTTATAGTTTTCAAGGATAAGGATATGCATATTTTTGGAGAGGCATCATTTTTCTCACATTTCACAACGGAGAATGTATAAATTGTTTACCAATGAAAATAAGATTATAAACACAGCTACTTATAGAAAATAAATTAACTATTGCCTCATATCATGTACCAGAATCAATTTTAGAAACATAAAAGTTTTATGTAAATTTGAGGTTAAAAAACACTTGGAAAAAAGATCATCAAGAACTCATTTCTAGTAGCCAAGAAGAGTTTGCAAGCACAGATTAAATTAAAAATGGTGAGTAGCTATGATATTTGAATATATAAATATGTAAACTATAATCTGCATAAAACAGGAAATAAAAGTAAGTGACTGAGGCTATAGCTGCAGCATTTGTGATGGCTAACTCTATTTGAAAACTATTAGGTTCCCACAACATTCACCACACTGTGCCTACATCCCTGTGCCTGTCCTCACAGAGTTCTCCTGCTAGAAACAAACATTCTGAGGTAATAGAGAATAATTAGGCAAAGTCAGCTTTGGAGAAATTTTTTAGGAAAATCTATTAGATTGATGTCTGAATTGAGATCTGACAGAAGAGATCAAGAAAAAACTGCATTATGGAGGCAAGATCAAGTACAGTGACCTTAAGGAAAGAAATGCCTCATTTTGTTGAAAAACAAATGTAACCTAGGTGGCTAGAAAAGGGGTGGGGGGAGGGTGTTTGAGATAAGGGTAGAGAGGTGAGCAGAAGCCAGATTGTACAGAGCTCTGAATTATGTTTAAGACTGTGCATTTTACTGAGTCTAATGAGAATCTACCAAGGGAATTCAACCAGAATGTTTCAAAATATTATTTACCTTTTATAGATATTTCTATGACTGTTGCATTTAAAATGTAATTTACTATGAGGTAAATTGATAATTTCTATTCCGATAATTTAATAAATTTCTATCTAAAGAGAAAATAATTCTCATTATCTAAATCTATCTTAATGAAACAACAGAAATGCATTTTATTAAAATTAAATGCAGCTATCTTCCTCTACAAGTTAATCATGAAATCCAGGGAAATCAAAATGTCTTTAAGCAATTATTAAATATAAGATACTTTTGAAAATGCTATACTCTATAGCCACTAATATGTGTTTAAAGGAAAAACTTTAAATAGGATCATTTTTCATAAATCAGTCATTCAAAGAGGAAATCAAATCACAATACCATATGTAAATTTGCTAAATTCTTTTTCTAAACATGTTTATGTATGGGTACACACACATAAGCATAAATTTTATCTGTCATCCTCTACCTCCAACAGACTGGCATATTGCTAAGTTTGATTCCAAACTTTGTTAAAATCATTAACTTGACTTTCAAATGTAGGCATAAAATTGAATCTTATACAATAGTGGAAACCAGAAGTATTCATATTCAATTTAAAAATGTAAACTTTACAAAATATTATAATAAACTATATAAATAAAAATTTAAAAAACATTGTAGATGTATTTTCAGAGAATCAAGTGAATATTAAAGCAACTATCAAAAAAAAAAAAACACAAGCAAGTGGTCAGAATAAATGAGTTATTTAGGACACCAAACATAGAGCAACCAAAGTACCATCAGCTAAAGTATAACTAAAAACAAAAGAAAACACATCTGAAGGGGTTCCTTTCTTGCAGAAACCATTTTTATCAGAAGACTTCTAACAGCAATGTTAATCCTCCCAATATTGTCACATAATGTTTATCTAAATTTTATACATGGGGGGAAAATTCAAAACCTAGAAATATTTAGTTATTTGTCAGAATCCACACCACCTGGGTAGTGGCAGATGGGGAATCTGAATTTGTGTACCAACACAGATGGGGAAATTGAATTTAGTGTACCAACTATGGTACACTAAAAGTTTCCATCATTCAGAAAGAAAACTGAATTTTCATATCACCTGTCACCATTCTGCCTCAAAAATCATCACATTTCTAGGACATGCATTCATGTACAGAGCTTTTTATTCCAACTACACAAGAATGTATTAAAATTGCCCTTTAAAGACTAGTGACCAAAGGAACACCCTATTGACACTACATAGATGGCAAAAATAGGGCACACAGCTAGGGTCTCAAAGTCCTAAATAGTATGAGTCAGCCTTCAGACAAGAATTAAACTTTAAAGAGGTATCTTATCAGTCAAACTAGGAGATATAGCTCATTCAGAATATTTTTTTAGCCTTTAACCATGGTCTTTCATTGCAAGCAAAAGAAAGAGGATGTCTAATTATAACCAAATAAAAACCAAATAAAAATTATACTGCAACGTAGTCTGTTCGTGGAAACTCCTAGCCCAGGTATGTTATTTTTTTTCCCATACTAATGTTTATGACTTAATCATCATTACCTAAAAAAAATTGTAATATAAAAAGAATGGGATATAATTTCCTTAACAACTCAGCATCCCTTGTCAAATCCTCCTGCCATTATTCTATATTCTGTTCCTTTTTTATATGTCCCACTCCCACTCTTATTTTGCTTGTCTCTTGATTTATGTTTTCCTATGAACAGTGAAATCAATTATACTTTAAAGCCAACTTCTATGCTATTTACATTATGTAGTTCAGATGAATTATAGCCTGTCTTTAAAAAATGTGGTTTCAAGGGAAAGGTTACTGGTTTATATCCTTGACTTTGGTTTCCAAATGCTCATTTATCACACTTTTTCTCTTTAATTTTATTTCGCCCGTTAGCCATTTCAAATTCAGTCAATAAGGCAGCTTTAGCAAAAGAGCATTTGGCATCACTGAAGCTGTAAACATGATCAAAAGAGTTTTATTCTCCAACTGTCCCCGTCATTTATCAAAGATCACTCACTATGACATGATGTGTCATTCATCTTAATGGATGTAACAGTGTTGCAAATGGAAACACCAAGTGAAACTTTTTTTCCTCTTTTAGACTGAAAAGCAACCCAAAGAAGAAAATGCCTAAGTGAAAATGTCCACATTTGAGAATGCAATTTAAAAAAATTAAATGAATGCAGCAAGACAACTGACACAAAAAATAAAGAGAAAACATACACATGGACAAAAATGTTCACTTTGAGAAATGACCAAAGATATGTTTATTAAAAGAAGCCTGAGTTACTATTTTTTGGACTAGCAAAATTACTAGAAAAAGCATTTAAAATACACATTGCTAATAGTTTCAATAAAACTAAAGCATGGATATAGAATTACCAGTATTCAGATCAGTAACATTTAAAAGTAACAAGGTGGAACTAATGATACTCTTACAGACTGAAGAGCTGGTGATCTGACCCAAGGAGTTTACACTGAGATTATTTAAAACTCAAAACAATATGGACCTGTTAGAGTTCTAGTTTAGTTTTATTGATATGACTGAAGAAAATTCAGAGATACCCAATCAAAGATTCAAGCAAGGAACGTTTATTGTGGATCACACAATAGGAGAGGAGTGGTAGCTGCCCTGAGCCACACTCTCAATTGAGGGGATTGAGGGGCTCGAGGGGCTCTAGTTTTATGGGGTTGGTCACCAAGGTGTGGTGGTGGGGAGGCAAGATAGAGGGGACAATTTCGCACTGCTGATTAGCTGACTGGGTTTCATAATTTTCCTATTAGCTTGGAGACTCAACCACAGGGAGGTAACGAATAAGGACCAGGTTCCAGAGGCCCTGTAACAGTATATTGTAAAAAGATGTTTATGAAGTTATTATCTGTCATTAAAAAGAAATAAACAAGACTGGATATAACTGAAATGCAAAATAATTTTGAAATGGTATATTAATATGCTGACATTTACATAGCCATTAAATACATATTTGTTTAAAGACTAAGGAGAATCTGGTAGCAACAAACTTTTGCAATGTTGCATAAAATATATGTGTATAATTATTACACACACATAAATACATGTTTTCACATGTGGGAAATATAAAAACTTTAGAGTTATTTATAAAAGGTTTTAGTTTAATATTTTGAAGAGTACACAATATGGGTATGTTTTAAAATTGGGGGAGGCAGTTGGGAAGGAAAATGTGTTTTTATCTAGATTTTTAACTGTTAAATATGAGATAGGGCCTCATTTCATAAGACTGTAAAGTGAGTTGGCAATGTCCCAAGTCAAACCATATATGGCTTTCAGCAGGCATTTTAAGTGAATCTTTTACATGTTTAACCTTTCCATCACTCTTTTAGAGCAACCAGTAATCCTGATATTTTTCAAGAATTTTATTCTACCTTTGAAAGTCCAAGTCCCTGGAGGGGGAAAAAAGATCAGCGCTATGTAAACTAGGATGAATTGGTCACCCTAAACATTTTTCTTTTACTGGAATTCCATTCCACCCTTTACGTTTGTAGGATTCCTTAATCTTTCCTTAACCTATTTCTTTTCCTTTTGGAGGTTTCAGATTCCAATTAGAAATGTCTTATGTCCATCTTTGCCCAGAGGTAGTAGAGGTAGTATTTACTTCACAGTGTTTTGGATACATGAATGGGGATAGAGTGCTAATGGGGCTGTTAGGGTTTGAAGGATGAGCCAAGTTTTTAAAAAATGTTACAAGGTCAGGCATCCCTGGTGACGAAAACGGTTAAGCGCAGCGCTGTGGATCTGGTGGTAGCTGCAGTGTGGGTTCAATGCCTGGGTGAGTTCAGTGCCTGGCTGGGGAAGATTCCCACATGGAGCGGCAGACCTCTCCCCTCAGCAGTGTATTTCGGTCGATCTGCTTGTTCTGCTCCCCAATCTGACTCTGGTGAACCTTCTCACCATCCCACACCTCCGGCCTGCACCTCAGCTTGTCTGCATAAATAAATAAATCTTTAAAAAATTGTTATAAGGTCTTTTGTGTCTGTTTTTGTCTAAACATAGTAGTTCTTATGCCTAAAGGACTTCTTTTCCTGACACTTTATCAAATATATAGAAGAAATACAACAAGAATACAGAAGAAACTATCTTATTGGAGAATGTTCGACTCCATCTTATTAAATTTATTTACTTTTTTTTCCTAAAAAACATTTCACCTAATATTGGCTGATTTTTTCTCAAATGTTTCCATTATTTGCAACAACTGATAAGTGAAACTTGAAATTGCTATATAGCCCATTATTTAATTTAATGATCTAATACAGAGCTACCTATATAATGAATCACCAGGAGCCCAGGGATCTTGTGACAAAATAATACTCAGATTATGAAATCAGACACATTTGCATTAACTACCTGTTTCTGACTTAAGCAAGCTATGTGACTTTGGATGAATTACTTTAATCTCTTTAAGTTATATTCCCTTTACTATAGAGAAAATAAGTGTATTTAACTCACATATTTTCTTGTGAAAATTAAATGACAGGGTAATGATCTGAATCTGTTTAGCAGATACTAAAGTATTAAACAACAAATAAATTCTAACTCATGTAATTACAATGAGAAGCCTAATATATACCATATATGCTTAAAAACAATGAAACATGGGCCTCGCCGGTGGCGCAACAGATCAAGCTCCAGACTATGAAGCTATCCAGAGACACTGCAGCAAGAGTTCAATACCTGGTCGGGGAGATTCCAACATAGCGCAGCAGACCTCTCCTGCCTTGCCCACTGCCCCCCTCAGCAGTGTACTTCAGACGATCTGCCTGTTCTGCTCCCCACTCTGTCTCTGATGAATTCTCTCACCACCCCACATCTCTGGCCTACACCCCAGGTTGTATGTATAAATAAATAAATCTTAACAAAAAACAATGAAACATGTAATAAAATGACCACATATGAACACTAGTGTGTGTGTGCATGTGTGTGTATATATTGATAGACCTATCTATGTATCGATCTATCTATCTATCTATCTATCTATATCTCCTTTACACAACTTTCACTTGAAAAAACTTCAGAGGCAAAGTTAATGCCCAAATGTAGTAACTATATGGATGTAGATTTTGGAGACAATTCTCTTATGTAGACCCTGCATTTTATTTCAATTTTATAAACCTAGATATATGTATTTAAAAAAAAATCACCCCAAATCATTTTTGCAAGACCCAGTTAAAAATTTTAATAAGGAAAGATTGTGTCCAGCATAACTATTTTTAGATGATTTTTTAACTTTTAATAGGCTTGAGAAATTTGAAAATCTAAAGATTGTCTCTATATACCCAAATCACATAAGGTCCAATGAATTATTTTTCACAAACCAAGAACAAATTTTCTACAAATGTGTCCCTTAGTTATTTTCAGTAGTATTTCACTTAGCTTCCTAGATGTCATCCAAGCAAAGTGACGTATCAAATTTTGTGCAGTGCTACCAAAAACCTTACTTTGAACAAGTTCAAGATCCCTGATGAGCTATAGTGATAGTGAAGATTGTTTTTTCATCAAAGTTAATATCAGACAATATCCAGCAATACTGGATTATTTCACTATAATCAAAGGAATTTTTTGTTTGAAGTTTACTAGTACATTGTGCAAAGAGACTCTTTGTCGCTTAATGATGCAATAGGATGCAAAATCTAGTCATAAAATTTCATGGCTGAATTCTACAACACCATTGTGCCTAATAGAGTATTGATTGAAGCAAGTAGAAATAAGGAAAAAACAGTTGGAAATATTCCCAGGACATCTGAAATTCTAACTAGCATTGCATTTAAGATTTAGCAAAATATGTTGGCAAATCTCTTAAGAGTTGCTGTCGCTTCATTTCAAACTGCACACAGAGAATAAAAATGTGGCCATATGTACGTGATAAACAGCTTCTGGAAACAGAAATTCTTTTTGCTTTAACAAAGTTAAGAGAGCATTAAATGACGGTGGGCAATCTGACTCTTTTAGGTTTACTTTGTTTTGTTTTGCTTTTTTAGTTTGAGATTCCAGAATGAAATAATGAAACTTGCTTCTAATTATTTTCTATGATAATGACGGTTAAACATCTATTCTCTTTGATCTTAAAGTTTCACAGAACTAATTTTCTCTCATTTGTAAAATGTGTTAACAAAGCTACTGTATAATGTTACATTAAAGATCAATTGAGCAAAAATGTCTTCTGTAACAGCATTTATTAGGTGCTCAATAAAGGATCACAATTGTTAATTTGAGACACTTTAAAAATTCTAATATCATGATAATGTGAACAGACCTTGAAGATATCATGCTAAGAGAAATAATTCAGAGAAAGAAAAAGATTGTATTATCTCCCTTTTATGTGGAAACTTTAAAATGAAAGAAATAAAACAAGTTATAGAAAAAAGAGCTGATTCCTTGCTACCAGAGGCAGGGGCAGAGGGATAGAGAACTGGATGAAGGTGGTCAAAAGGCATAGACTTTGAATTTTAATATAGACAAGAACTAGAGATATGATGCACAACATGATGATTACAGTTAACACTCCCTTATGTGTGTGTATGCACGCGTGCACGTGTGTGTGTGCGTGTGTGTGTTTGTATGATATGTATGAAAGTTGTTGAGAGTAAATTTGAAGAGCTCCCAACACATAGTAAAGACCCCATTTTATATCCATGTGATATAATGGATATTAACTAAGCTTACTGTGATAATTATTTTCCAATATATGTAAGTCAAATTATTATGCTCTATAAAGTAAACTTACACAGTGCTTTTATGTTAATTAAATTTCAATAAAACTGGAAAAACATTCAAATGCTTTAATTTTTAATTCCAGATCAACTGTTTCTCTATTACTGCCTTGAAAACATATATAAAGCTTGGGAGCAAATTTAGGACTGAAAAGAGAACAAATACTAATCAATTTTTCTGTGCTCTCCCTGCACCATAGTTGGTAGCTATTTTTTGGTGTCCATAATCTTTGTTTTGGAGTAGGTGGAAGTTAGATATACTACTTTGGCAGAACTAGAGATCAGATGATTTAAATCATGTAGTGAGCTGATAGCACAACCAAAAATAGAAGCCATAGCCTCTGATTCCAAAACATTCTACTAAGAAATTGTAGGTAGAGTTTATCACAGTTTGTGCAAAGTTGTTTTCATATCCTCCAAATCTTTAAAATTCTAATATTAATATTGATATATCTTATTTTTATGCCAAGTTCAATCCACTAAGTTACTATTTCCTTTAAAGTGAAGCTCCAGAGAATTATCACCACATTATACAGGAATTTTAGACCTCATTAATAAAGTCAATTCTACATTCAATTTGTGCTTACTTTTACATTTTAGAGATCATTTTATCTGAATATCTATGGATTTGCTATTATCTCTGGCTGACACCAAAGCAAATATATTTTACTTCAATGACCCACCAAATGCCATTACATCAAAGAATGAGTGGACTGTATTTTAAAGTTTACAGATACTGATGTATCTATATAATGGTAAAATTTTGTAGTTGTTAAATCATGTGCAGCACAATATATAAAAAATATATAAAATAAATTAATAAGCATTCCATTTTATCATCTTTCCCAGATATTCTGGCTATTGACAGTTGTTCATTTTTCCAACTTTCACTAAAACATCTTTTAGCTCTCCCTCTGGTATGTTCTGGAGTATTTACATTTAATGAGCGTTTTATTATATATCCCAGAAAAAAATGTACAAAATATTTAAGGGTATAGGAAAATATACACAGTTTACAAAAAGGTAAAAATTCATATTTTGATATACAAAATATTTTGAAATACAATTAAAAATTATAATGTGTAAAAAATCAGGAAAATGTAAACTATAATAATGAAAACATAAACCAGTAGAACCAGAGATAAAATAGAGAATTGATAGCAAATAATATCATCATCTTTATCATCAATAAATTTAAGAACGTAGAAGAAATTATCTGATGAAGAGAGACAAGAAAGTCGTTAAAAGCCCTCACTATTCTTTCTAGATAATAGAATGTCTGAACTTTTAAAAAATAATTGGAATGTCATAAAAATAGATTAGATGCTGTAGAATGAAAGATTTTAAATGAACCTGAAGAAATTGCAATAGAAGATTCTTAAGATTTTAAAAAGACACATAAGGACTTTCAAACTGTAAGCAAACTAAAAGGAATTCAAACTGGAAAAGAAATAAAATTATCACTGTTTGCAGATGACATAATATACATTAAAATCCTATAGGCTACACTAAAAATTGAAATAATAAATCAGTAAAGAGGCAAGTTACAAAATCAGTTTAAAGAATTCAGTTGCATTCCTATACACAAATAATGATTTGGAAAAGCAAAAAATCAAGAAAACCATCCCATTTACAATAGCATTTAAAAGCATTAAAAGCCTAGGGGTAAATTTAACAAAGGAGGTGAAGGACCTCTACAATGAGAATTATAAGATATAGCTAAATGAAACAGAAGTCACAAAGAAATGGAAAGATATTCCCTGCTCATGAATTTGAAGAATTAGTATTGATAAAATAGTCCATTTTACCCAAAATAATATACAGATTCTTAAAATACAGATTCAGTGCAATCCCTATCAAAGTTTAAAAGGTATTCTTCCAAGGAACAGCAAACACTGAGATTCATATGGAGCCAAAAAAGACCCAGAATAACCAAAGCAATACTGATTAAAAAGAGCAAGAATGGCAGTGTCACACACCCAGACTTCAAAATATATTATAAAGCTATAATAATCAAAACAGCATGGTACTAGACCAAAAATATCAATTAATGCACCTAAATATATATTTTAAGTCATTATTTTATATAGAGAGAGATCTACCTATTAGCTATCTTTCCATCTATTTATATATACCATTTACAAAATTTTTAATTCATTTGAACATTTCCAGTAAAGCAATCACAAATGACCCTAAATCATGGTTAAGCTGAAATACACTCCTCATTATATAGCAAATTAACTGTGAGATGGTCACTTTCAGGCACAGGTAGAACAGCTGTACTGTCCATGTGTGCTGGGAGGAAGAGGTGGTTTGGATGGTATAAAGTAATTTCTGGTACAGAGTAGACATTAAATGATATCAACTGAAACCACATTTATAGTTCAATTTTAAAATTTTAGAAATATAGAAATATATGGTTTGCAGATATAAATATACAGTTTTTTCTCTCACCCTTGCCCATAATTCTACAGCTCCTAAATTTTGTTGTTTAAATTTGTATTGACCTCTTTTACTTAATATATTTCTTTTAAACTATTTGATATTATTTAGTATCTGAAATAAAAGTATACAAAATTCAAACATACACACACATACACATATACAAGCTCAAAGACATAGTTAGAAGGGTGATATGAAAATGAAACAAAAATTGGAAAAGTACAGGAGTCAAAATTAAATGGATATCTTCCCCAAACTTCTGACATATCATCTCAAACAAAATGAGTTTTCTAATAGCTGCATCAATGGAACTCTTTAAAGCTTAAAGAAAAATCACAGACCTACACGAATTCAAGATGGGAATGACCTCTATGGCTATAAAGTCATTTAATTCTGGTTTGAACACTGTGTGCTACTCGCTTCATGATATTTCTATTTGTTTTCAAATGTCAAATAATATGAACCAAATGATCATCACAGAACAAAATCAGCAATCAACCAGGGCTCAGGTTTTCCAGGTTTTGCTCTGTGAGTAGGCAATATAAATTTAACAGGGCAAAACTTAAAAGGGCAATACTTAAATTCATGTTTCAAAATTTTTTTGGAAAATTTACTGAGAAAAATAAGTTTACTTTTGGAAATTTTAATTTAGAGAGAAAAACTATGTACATCCATCATTTAAAAAAAATTTAAATTGTTTTCATAGAAGAACTGGGTTGTAGGCCAGAGATGAGGGGGGAGAGGTGATTCACTAGAGACAGAGTGGGGAGGACAACAGGCAGATTTACAGAAATACACTGCTAAGGGGAACAGTAGGCAAGACAGCAGAGGACTGCTGCACCATCTGTCGGTTAGCACCCTGGACAGGGATCGAACTCAGGCTATAGTGGTGATAGTGCTTAGACTTAACCCCTAGGCCACCAGAGAGCCCCCTTCCCCCATCCATCATTTCTAATGCTTCTTTTAAAATTGCAGTATTTGGCTATCTTGTTGAAATTGAAGACTAGCCCCTTCTAACTATTTTTTGTTCCAAAATACTTTTAAAAATGAACACTGTCATTCTACTATAAGATGAGCCATATACCATATTATCCTTCTTCCTTGACATGCTGTTCAAAGTATTTGTTACCCTATTTTCTTCTAGCTTAGCATGTATAATGATCATGAATTTTGGAGTCAGCTCAATTCTATGTCCTTCACTTAGGAACTTATTGCTTCAGTAAACTACATACCACCAAAATAAGGGATAAAATTTTGTTAGAAATGTGTTTAGCTACAAGTCACAGAAAACCCAAAATAACAACTCAAACAGAGAAAGACACAAGCATATTTTTCTCACCAGGAATATTTACAATTGCCAATACAACTGGTTGATGTTGCCGGCAGAAGCTAACGACTGTTTCTTCCCGTCATCTGTAGTGAACTGGAGTGTGTCCTCATTTTTACTCTTTCATGCTCACAACATGTCTTGTGCAGCTACAGCTTTCACATCAGTATTCAAAACACTAGGAGTATCTCTGCCCCCCAAGAAACAAAACACTTCAAGACTCCAACTCAGTCCTATTGGCAGATTTGCTGTTAGATATTATTGTCCAGAATTTAATCATATGGTCCACTCTGAACACAATAAAGGCTGCAAAAATAGGGAGGTGATTGCTGAGGCTGAGTTAGAGTACTCATTTTCCAAAATACAAGGTGGTGACATGGAAAGGGAAGTGGATATTGTATATTGTAGTTTCGAGATAGCATATACCACAACATAACTTATGTGACAGGGTTATTGTGATCATTACTTCAGAACGTGTATATTATGACACAATGCTATTAGAGCTATGATATTAGCTATAGTTGTCTGTCTGCCTTAACCTATCATATTAAATTCTATTTGAGGATAGGAGCTATATTTAATTCATATAAGCATACTTGACTACTTCACACATCTTAGAAAAATAAAGATGAAAGTGGTATCTTGACAATTATGAATTTTACACAAAAACATTTCCTTTTTATTTTCTGACCTTGACTTAAGGAACTAGCCCTTTATATCAATCATTAAACCATGTATAATGAGGCTGCAATGTTTGTAAGGTTTGGCACCATAGACATCCTTGCCTCAGTGAACTCTTCAGCTCAGCATTCTGCTAGGCTCAAAATAAAAAGATGCAGAGTTGACCAAGACTGTCTGAAGATTTATATGAACATTTTAAACAAAGTACCAATTTCAGGCCTCCCCGGTGGCGCAGCTGTTGGGCACTGCGCTGTGGAGCTGTTGGCCGTGGGCGATGTCGGTTTGACGCCCAGCCGGGGAGAATCCCACATGGCGCGGCAGACCTCTCCTGCCTCGCCTGCTGCTCTCCTTAGCAGTGTATCTCTGATCTGCCTGTTCTGCTCCCCACTCTGTCTCTGGTGAGCCCTCTCGCCACCCCGCGCCTCTGGCCTGTACCCCAGCTTGTATACATAAATAAATTTAAAAAAATTATTAAAAAAAAAAAGTACCAATTTGCTTAACTAGATTCTTCAACTAATTTGCTCAACAAGATTCACCTTTAGGAAGACAAAGCCTCAACTTTCTTCTTAGTTTCACAGAAAACCTAACTGATTTATCTCCTTCAAAGAAGTTCATATGGACTTTCTCTGATCATTAAAGAAAAATACATTTTTGGACACAGAAGGTGAGAAATTAATTAAAAGTAAAAGCTGGCATTTTTATTGTATATCTGGTGACTAAGAATTACTACTAAAATAGTTCTAATCCATAATTAAGCAAAGTAGAAGGTATTATCAAAGTTAAAACTTTTTTGCAATTAACTGCAGAGAATGAAAGGAATTTGAGAAGAAAAAGAAGTGGTAAGATAGGTCAAATCATAATATAGCATAGGACTAATTGAGCCTTTTCAAGAATTCGGAGAGCCCTATATGTTGCATAAATGCCTGCAGAGTTCAACATTTCATCAGAAATTAATAAAAATGGTTAGAAGCCTTCTAAACTCCCCTTTTTGATCTGTGAAATTCATTAATATGTAAACTCTAAGGAGATATTTATTTATTCATTATGTGAGAGAGGAAGTGTTCACTAAGAATTATTGAATCTATTTTAAAAAATTCAAATGTGTGAAAAAAAATCTAAGAGAAAAATATCACTTATAAAAGACTATGTGACTTGTTATTCCTTTAGTCATGCACATTGAAGCCATATACCAAAGACTTAAACACTGCTACTTGTAAATTTCTCCTTCTCTGGAAATGCTGCCAAACATATTTAGTGACACAACTATATCTACATTCATATTTACTATTCTCTAAGCTTAAATAATCACCAGTAATCATCGTAAATCTAGATGAGACTGTGGGACACACTAAGACAATAAATGCTAACTAGTGAAGTGGTGGCAAATGTTGTAAATGTGAAAACTCAAGGCAAAGAGACTCAGCATTTCTGTGTCTTTACAAAGTTATTTTCACATCTATTAAATCTGAATAAGTAGTAAGAAAAGGACATGAGATTTCAGATAGTTACTGCTTTGGAGATTCTCATTCTTGGTTCTCATCAGTTTATTTTCTTTGAAACCCAGTCACCTGCTGCTCCATGAAATTCTTAAAACTCGTGTTGAATCCCTAAAAAATGGACACATAACCTCTGTCCACACATTTTACTTCAAATTTAATGATGTTCAAAACCAATATAATGAAAAAAATCTTCTTTCCTAGAGATCATTTCCTATTTTTGTAAGTCTGGAACTCCCTCACCAATATCATTTGGATTTGGATTGGATCATATTTAAGTGCTTTATTATGTCAATGCTCGTGACAAGCAATCTAGAAATTCCTTCAATTTAAATATAAATTTCCACATTAAATATCAATGAAGCACACTTCTTTCTTACTTACAGGAGTGATATATTAGAGATGAAAAAGGATAGAAAATGGTCAGAATTAGAATATATCATCCCAACAATTAATATGATGTTCTGTTTGCTTATCACAGCTGCTAGTATGCACAGCGTCACAGTGCTAATGTACCTAAATAAACATTTTTAGCATGTTGATTAAAACACAATTCAGTTAGAATAGTAGCAACTATTAGATGGTTTTGTTTATATGTGGAAAGTAGAAAAATAAAACAGTGTCAGACACAACCAAACCAAAAACAAACTACAGAAATCTGACTAAAACTGAGGCTACCACTGGTGGAGAGGAATGATGCACAGCCAAGACCGGAAGAGGCACAATGGACTGCGGTAGAGGACTATGGGAGTGTTGCTGGTGGGTGTGGTGTGGGAACAGACGTCTGAAGAGTTGTGACCTATATCTCTGAATAACATACAATGTGTAAACAAATGTCACATTAATGAAACTTACAAATAAAAAAGGAAAATAATGGTCTGGACAACAATATCTCATCATTATATTAATTCTAATCCTTATATAAAATGATATACGTGTGTGCATAATACATATACTAGTTGTAATTATTTTTAAAGGAAGACTCTGAATAAACTTATTTAAATCTTAAAAGCATTAATATAAAGTGATTAACGTATCGGGGTGCATGTGATCTGCTGTTGAGATCCTGCTTCAAAGTCAGTCACAGCTGGAGCAGTCAAAGCTGATTAATTACTGAGTCCAGGAGGCATTAAAGCAACTGTCAGACCCTGGGATATTTTGGAATAGTCTCAATATCATAATGAATAAAATTTGCATATTTTTGTAATAAAATTACAAAGAAATTAGCCACTGGTATTCTCAAACATATGAAAGCAAATTTAGTTTTAATTTGATAAGTCAGAAAATGCTTCCAAAATGCTTCATAGCCACACTACAAGTACAGAATTCTCTTCATTTACTAAAAGCAAAAGTGAATATTCTCATCAATAAAATAATATAAATAATATCCATGTAGCATGCATCAATTTTGAGTATTCCTAAAAACGGCTTGCTCATCTTTTACCTTCTATTTGCCTCATCCCCTGACCATTTCATTGTCAACTCCATTTTGCACACTAATAAGCATATTATTAATTGATTTGCACACTTATGGAACTATATTCAACTATTTAAATTATCTTATAAATTCTGAAGTAGTTAGATATGCAGGATTATGAAAAAAGTAACTAAGCTATCAGGATACATATGAGTCAAACTTCATTTTAGTCACATACCACTTTGGCAACTGGATGAAAATTATGGATTTTTTCTTGTAACTACATACATATTTTCTCCCTGGGGGGAAAAATATCAGTATACGCTTCACACAGATACCACTACATAAACCCATATGCCATTTGCATGAAATAGTTTGGGATTCCATAACTCCATAATTCCAACACGATCCCAAAGTCTAACAAACTCTGATATAGGGAGACATTTGTTTCTATTTCTTTTAGCACAAGGCTAGCTATTCAATTTATTTAAAGGAAATAACAATCATTTATAATGCTTGCTCTCAAAAATTTAATAATGAGATAAAGATTGGATTTAAGCCCCTTATTGGATGCATATTCAACAAAAAGTGTGGAAGCAAAATGAAACTTAAGAAGGCAAACTGTGACTCAGACTCAAGCCATGGTCAACCAAGAAAGGACTTTTAGAGTGACTATTCCTTGCTAGGGTTTTCCTAGGACAAGCTAAAGCATCTAAGACTTTATTCCTCTGCCTCTTGCAACACTCTATTCAAGTTGCTAGAGAAGTGCTGTTGTCAAAGGAAGTGACTCTCTCCTGAATAAAATGACTCTGAGGAGCTAGATATTATCTGATTACTACCTTCCCACAACAGAACCACCACTACTTTCATGGACATACTCTTCACGGAGAAGAGTATGGATAGTCTTCCAAGTCTACTCTTGCATCACCGTGAGCCAATTCAAATTCTGTACAGTTAAATAGTTGAATAGTTGTAGGTTTCTCTTGCTGGGGAAAATATACAAAAGTCACAAACAGAACTACTATACTTGTGACAAGAGTGTCCTCTGTGACCAACTTTCATTTTTCCACCATTTATTCTCCATTCCAGCTGTCCACACAGTCAGCCATCACCTTTTTAGGGTCCTTATCTTTGAAAGATCTAAAGCCCTGTCCACCATGACCTTCCCAGACTGGGGTGACTACACAATCACAACTGAATCGAAGTAACAAGAGGCAACAAAGTGAGTCAACTGAGTCTTCCATGAATTCCTGATCGCTTTGATTGTGAAATTGCAGCCCTGCCTTCTCATGATTATCAGAATCCATTATCCTTATTAAGAAATTTTTCTTCATTTTGTCCCCTAGTTCTTTGATACAAAATGTCCAGATGGCAGCCACAGTTTATAATTCAAAGCAACACTTACTATGTCCTCTAGCAAAAGCAAAATTGTTCTTTTATTAGGAATGAAACAAGCATTATGGAAACCAGGATTCCAGGGATGGTAAACACAATATTCCTATATGGCCCATTGAGAATTATGGTTACACCTTTTGAATTTCAGCATCTATATATTCTTGCTACTTGGGAAAAGACATATAGGATAGGGTCCTTTTTTTTTTTTTTTTTTTTTTTTTTTTTTTGTGCGTAGAAGAACTGGGCTGTAGGCCAGAGGTAGGGGAGGTTTGCAGGGGGTGTCAAAGGATTCACCAGAGACAGAGTGGGGAACAAAGCAGGCAGATCTACTGAAATACACTGCTAAAGGGAGCAGTGGGCGAGACAGGAGAGGTCTGCTGCACCATATGTGGGTTAGCTGCCTGACTGAGGATCTAACTTAGACCGTAGTGGTGATAGTGCTGAAACAACCTCTAGACCACAGGGAAGGCATGACATATAAGGTCTCTGAATTTCATGCAATGATCAGTGCATCCTCACAAAGTACTACCTCAAAGCTAGTGATTTGATATAACTTTAATAGGCTATTATAATGTTCCATCAGGTCATCAAATTTTAGTGAAATATGTGATATGACCAATGGATCCCATGATTGCCTCAAAATGCCTGTTTGGCCTGAAGCAATATTATATGGGATCCCACAGAGTGCTAGAATACTCAATAAACCCTCATACAGTCCTGCCCAAAAGGCCATGGTCAAAACCATTTTAATTCAGACATAAATTTTGAATCTATTCCTGGGTGAAAACAAATTTTGGCCCTTCTAGATCTGGTGGGGACCTATGCAATCAAATTGACACCAAGCGACTGATTAGAAATAGAAACAAAACCATGGAAATGTGTTATCACAGAAGCCAAGTAAAATATGCCTTGAAACTAAAAAGACCTACTTAAAAGTGTAAATTCTTGAAGTAAACCTTGAAGTAAGAGGAGAGAAAAGTCTAAAATCATCCAGGAATGGGGAGGCTTCTATAGATGATAATAATTTGATGGAAGATACTAAAGAGGGGAATTTATACAATAGTTAGAAATCTGAACAGCTTCAGCATTCAACTAGCCAAGAAGGGACTGTGAGTTATTAAAATGTGAAAATAACTTTTATATCCACCTTAAAATTAATCTATTGCTTGATGTGTGAAGGGAATCAAAATATACCCAAAAGCATAAAATATTTATTTAATTGTCATGAACTCTAAGCTTGCTTTTTTCATAGCATAAAGAAAAAGAGATAGGGGCCTCCCTGGTGGCGCAGCTGTCAGCAGCGACAACGCGAGTTTGACACCGGGGCAGGGAGATTCCCACATGGCGTGGCAGACCTCTCCTGCCTCACCTGCTGCTCCCCTCAGCAGTGTATTAAAGAAAAAAAAAAAAAGAAAGAGAGATAGAATCCAAAACCAGACAGCCTGGATTCAAAGTCCTGGTCTATCAATAACCACTGTGAGATCTTGGAAAGGTTAACTATTTTCACCAATTCTTCACTACAAATTGGGGAAAAGAGCAATATTCACTGAATAAGGTGGTCTTTGAGGTTTAAACATACTCCACAAATAATTCCCTAAGTACATATATTTTAATATAATGATTCTCTTATATGAGTAGTGTCAAGCTCTGGAAAGTGATTTTTGAAAGTTCTACTACTAGTATGTGTAAAAGGAAAGATCAAATCAAGGGATTTTATTTGGTTGTGTGTGCAATTTTTCCTGTTGTTTTTTTTTTAAGATTTATTTATTTATGCATACAAGCTGGGATGCAGGCCAGAGGCATGGGGCGGTGAGAGGGTTCACCAGAAACAGAGTGGGGAGCAGCACAGGCAGATCAACAGGAGAGGTCTGCGCGCCATGTGGGAATCTCCCTGGCTGGGGGTCAAACTCAAGTCACCACAGCAGCCGCGCTTAACCGCTGCACTACCAGGGAGGCTCATTTTTTCTGTTTCAAATCAAGGTCTTATCATAAAATTTGAGTCTACTCATTCTGATTTGCAAATTAAGGCAAAGGATAGCATTTATCCAAGCCATACTGACATACAAAGTAGATACAACATCATTGACATTAATAATAACTTAAAAAAAATTATGCAAGGAAAGTTATCAAAAATTTCTCTGTAGAGAGGTTCTAACTTCAGTTAAAAAAAAATGTTTTCTACACAACTGTGTGTACACAGCTGTATTAGAAACTGGTGAAGACGATAAAATGTTTTCCAGTGGTTACATTTCAAAGCAAAACTAAAATGTGGAGGAGGGTTTCTTCCTCCCAATGACATCATTTTGATAAATTCATTGTAATCTGTAGCTTATCCCACAATCTCCAAACCTTTGGAAATAAAAATTTTGTAGCACCATAGATCTGACTCTCAAGGACTTATTGGAAGCAATCAAGACACAGAAAGATGTATAAAGATACCCAACCCTCCAATCTTCTCTAAGACATCACATTTATTTGCACAAAATTTCTGCCTCACATTAAAACAAATCAGGGAACAAAAATACAACATTAATTTTTACATTATCTCCAGCAATGTCCATTTTTTACCAGCAAGGCATAACTTTCAAACTTCACTAAATAATTGACTAGTTAGAATGACTACTTTTATGTTTGTCTTGTGTTTATATTTACTCTATCGGGGAAATTTTAAGGAAAATCCTCTTGTGATGATGAAGAGCAGGAATAATCAAATAAAATATTACTTATGTTTCTATAGCAGAAATTAAAGAATTTGAATTAATTTGTATGCTGACTCTAGATCTAAAGTGTCTTCACTTGCATAAGGGGAACTAGAAAACTGGACTAACTTCCTTTAAAGAAAATTGAAAGAGGGCCTCCCTGGTGGTACAACGGGTTAAGTCGCAGCACAATGAAGCTATCCAGAGCCACTGCAGCACAAGTTTGATATCTGTCCAGGGAGCTTCCCACATGGTACAGCAGACCTCTCCTGTCTCACCTGCTGATCCCCTCATCAGTGTATTTCAGTCAGTTTGCCTGTTCTGCTCATTGCTCTGTCTCTGGTGAATCCTCTCACACCCACCCACCCCACCTCTGGCCCACACCCCAGCATATAAGCATAAATAAATAAATCTTTTTTAAAAAAAGAAAATTGAAAGATCTTCTGTAAAGAATTTCCTAAATGAGTATTCCTTTAGACTACAGAGATGATACCATTATGAAATCATGGATATCAGAAATCATTCCTCTATTGACATTTGGTTAAGAATTAAACATAAAGGGAAGTCAGGCCAAAAATAAATAAATAAAACACATCATAACCATTACTTTTTCAGAAAATGTTAAAGATCTTTTTTATTGTTAAATGCAAAAACCGCTGTAGGAATTCTGACATAAATTAAAATTTAACACTTTGT
>PVIJ01010412.1:38202-60519 GCA_004024925.1 Scalopus aquaticus
GATGCGGGTTCGACGCCCGGCCGGGGAGATTCCCACATGGCACGGCAGACCTCTCCTGCCTTGCCCGCTGCTCCCCTCAGCAGTGTATTTCCGTCTATCTGCCTGTTCTGCTCCCCACTCTGTCTCTGGTGAACCGTCTCGCCGCCCCACGCCTCTGGACTGTACCCCAGCTTGTATGCATAAATAAATAAATCTTTAATAAAAAAAAAAATTTAACACTTTGTGGTCTGCTCACGTATTAGTACGTGTTTTTTGTCACCAGTATCAGGTGGCCGCTCACGTATTAATACGTGTTCATCTAGTCTCCGGTTTTTCATGCCACAGTGAATTTATTTGGAACTACTAGCAGCTATTTCTTTGATCGTACCCAGTCTAGAAGCTTTACACATTGTTTTGGTGAAAGTGTAAGGTGTTTTATGAGAGATATTACAGTTTTTTTAATATCCAGTAGTTCAGGAGTTGTGTGTGTTTTATTGAATGCTTATATCATTCATGCGGTGGCACAGAAAATGGCCGGCCCCAAAGGCTGGTAAATTTAAAGGGCACCGGCACACAAAGTGTTAAGAACCTGGCATCAAAGTCTGATTAGGTAATTGGCTGTTTTTTACAGGGTAGCAAAAAGAAACGAAGACACACTTCCATCAATTATTATAAAATCACACAACCACACAAATTAAAGAAATATCATATCTGAATATTTTCATTGTGGGTGCACTGTGTATGAAGATACAGTGGTTAAAAAGGGACTGAAATATATATTGAATACTATATTAAATACTGTGCACTTAAAATATGTTACTTCACTTCATATATAAGAAATATAAGTTCTGTAGAGAGAGCACTGAGACCAGAATGATTCCTGCTAAAACACAGGTGTAATTAAACACGACCTCATTAGAATTTGTGGTAGAAGTAAAATTTTAAATCCTATCTGAAAAAACATGCTTTTATTATGAAATGTTTCTCTATTGATTTCTCAATAGTCACCTCCTAGCAACATAAGATTTCTATCAGTAGCCAAAAAGAAAAAAAATTGAGTATCTAAATATCAAAAGCCTTAAATGGTTGATTTTGTATCACATCTAAATAGTTATTTCTAGGAATTTTTAGATTTTAAAATATATAGTAATATTTGAGCCTATTTTTAAAACCATTTTCCTATTTCACTGTGAATTGAGAAATAGAGATGTTTAAATAATAAAAAAAAATAAAATTATTTTAAAGGAAGTACTTAAATTTTGTTCAAATATACACATTTCTGGTTAACTTAATTGCATTCAATTTTAGGAATATAAATTGCTATCTTTGCTTCTTTAGGGAAACATCAAACACCTTTTGTGATAAAAAGTCATCTTCTGAAAAACTCAAAACACAGTAAACTGTCATTTAAATTTTAATCACTATGGAAATAACATTAAAGATAAAATATAGTGATATAACAAATTCATCTGACATCCTTACAAAATATGTCACTGCCAATATAAAGCAAATAATACACATTTTCTTATCTGCCCTGACTTAGTGGTATAATGGCTGACAGTGAGTGATATTTGTTGAGCACAATGTTGAACTTTAAGTGGTTTTAAAGAAGCTTTTCATTTAATTTACAAGAGGATTGTATCCAGTAGCGTCAGGATGAGTGCTATCACAGTTAACAAGGTAAGTCAGTTAAATTAGAGAATCACAATTAGATTCAGATCAGATCAGCACAATCACAAATGAAATTAAGAAAAAAATCCCATTTATAATAGTAATAAAATATAGGAATAAACTTAAAAGAGATAATATTGAAAAATACAAACCACTGCTTTAAATTAGAGAAAACAAATTGAAAGATATTTCATGTTCATGATCAGAAGAGTTAATATTGTTACAATATCTGTTCTACCAAAAGAAAACTTCAGATTCAAAGCAATCCTTAGCCAAGGGCATGCGGCATTATACAGGTTAAGCACAGCTCTGTGGCGCTGTCAATGGCATTCCAGAGGTGCGCAAGGTGGATGTGCAGCCAGGGAGATTCCCACATGGCATGGCAGACCTCTCCTGCTTTGCCCGCTGCTCCCCTGGGCAGTGCACTTCAGTTGATCTGCCTGTTCTGCTCCCTACTCCGTCTTTGGTGAGCCCTCTCACCACCCTGCACCTCTGGCCTGCACCCCAGCAAAAATAAATCTTAAAAAAAAAAAATAAAGACAATCAATCTAAAATTTATCTAGAACTACAAAGGACACTGATTAGCCAGAGCGACCTTCTATTACAGCACAGAGCTGCACACTGTTTCTCATCATTTCCATATTATTAATTTATGAACCAAGAGGAGCAAGAGGGGAAACATGCAGAAGGAAGAAATCCAACAGAAATAAATTAAAATAATTCTAGGGCCTCCCTGGTGGCGCAGTGGTTAAGCGCTGGGCTGTGGAGCTGTCGGCAGCACACGATGCGAGTTCGACGCCCAGCCGGGGAGAATCCCACATGGTGCGGCAGACCTCTCCTGCCTCGCCCGCTGCTCCCCTCAGCAGTGTATTTCTGATCTGCCTGTTCTGCTCCCCACTCTGTCTCTGGTGAACCCTCTCACTGCCCCACGCCTCTGGCCTGTACCCCAGCTTGTATGTATAAATAAATAAATCTTTAAAAAAATAAAATAAAATAATTCTAAAAAATTCATAGCTATTAGAAGTGATGCAATTAAAAAGAAACAAGAAAAAAGAGACAAGACTCCCATCTACAAGTCTTCATTATTTTGCTATACTGGGAGTTGTGAACTATAAGGCATTCCAGTTCACTGCTAGAAAGATGCTATGAATGAGATGAGTAGCTCCAGCTAAGATTTACTAAGGGTGAGGAGCTCTATTCTGAATCTCACAACCAGCTTAAAAACCAAATGTTAGTTTTTTTTTCAACCTATAAATGAACAAACTAAGCCTCAGGTGGGGTTAGAGGAGAACTAAAAAATGTTTGAGTGCTTACAGAATACATGCAGTCTAAGTTTTGGGAATAAAATTTTGAACAAAACACATGATAATGAAATTGGAGGGCATGAGTGTGATGGTAGTGGAGAGGCAAGAAATAATTAAGTAAATTTTAGTCATTTGGTAATACTAACAGCTGTCAAAAATTAGGTGCATAAGAAAATAGAATCAGAGTAGTTAAAGTAGACAATATCTCATGACTTCTGAATAAAGGAGTGAAGACAGAGCTGAAAGACAGATGTGAAAGAAAGAAAGAATAATAGGAAATAGAGCTTAAAGCTAATGGAGTAAGTTCACGTAATGCCCTTTGGGTTATTATAACATTATAGTAATTTTACTTCTCAATTTAAATTAGTTGATTACTCCGTGGATGAAAATTACATTTTAAAAGAAGTATATTTATTCCAACTGGTAGACGACAGAGATATAGAAAACAGTATGAGAAAGTAAATCACAGTCATTAATCTTTGATGTGCAATGATAATAGAAAATTCTACTCATGTACAAAAGATTTTAAATCAGAGGAACAACAAACTTACAACATGGAAAAATTATGATTCAAAATTGAAATGGTATATTCATTCTAACAGTAAATTTATAAACAATATTGCTTCAGATAAGAAGAGTATTAAAAAAGAGAGAATGCAGAAAGTCATAAGTAATAATTCATGGCCACCTGTTCAGAGTTTTATTTTGGGGCCCAAAGAGTCAATTTGATACAGACTAGATTAAGAATGGGTAGAAAACAATCATGACTTAGAACTGCCATTGACTCAACATGAATTTATAGGTTAATCTACTGTGTCCCAATTTCCCAGTAAATAAAATCATTAGACCACATTAATAGATAAAGAAGGTACAGAATGTAGAAGGCAGCGGCACTCTTTCTTAAATCTGTATTGATCCTTGGAATACTGCATCTCAACTTAATCCAAATCGTCAAAAAGCAATTCACCGAGCAACAAACATTACCAAGGAAATAACTACTTTGTAATTTGAATACTGAGTAAAGGAAATGGAAAACAGCAAGGAAAATGAATGAGTGATAGATTAAAGCATTTAAAAGGCTATCTGTAGTCCTCAAACTGCTAAACATGGAGCTTCCATACGACCCAGCAATACCACTTTTGGAAATTTACCCAACACAAAAACACTAATCCAAAAGGATACATGCACCCGTATGTTCACTGTGGCACTGTTCACAATAGCAACCCAGATGGAATGGGTATGGAAGCAACCCAGATGTCCAAAAATAGATGATTGGATCAAGAAGATGTGGTACATATACACAATGGAATACTATTCAGCATTCAAAGAAGATAAACACATGCAATTTGCAGCAACATGGATGGAATTAGAGGGGATCATACTCAGCGAAACAAGCCAGAAAGAAAGAGAAAAATATCGAATGGTTTCACTTATAACAGGACTTTAAGGAAACCAAACAGGAGAGAGACACTTGGGAGGGGTAGGGAGAGGGGGAGGATAAGGGCACAAAATGGAATAGAAAAGGACACAAGGGACCATGGAGATAGATCACGGGTGAATTGGTGGTGGGTTACCCAAGGGGAATACAAAATGTAAAAGCTATAATAAAATAATAAAATTTAATAATAAAAATATATTTAATAATAAAAATATATATTAACTATATATATATATATATATATATACACAGAGAGAGAGAGAGAGAGAGAGAAAGAGAAACAAATAAATAAATAAATAAAGGCTATCTGAAGGAGGGACAAAACTTATTTTGATTGGTCCTAGAAAATTTGGACTAATTATATAGAAGTAACAGGGAAGCAGATTTCTGCCTTAATATTAAAAAAAATCAACATATTCATTGCAGCTATCCAGTCATAAAGTAGGCTACCCGAGTTACTGATTTTTAATTGAAGACTAGTAACTAAAGTTACTGAATTTGGATAAACAGGTGGAAGAGATATTGTGGCGAGCTGGGTTTCTCAGACTAATATGAACATATATCACCTAAGATAGTGTTTAAAGGAAGATTCTGAAAAAGTATCTGAGGGTAGGGGTGAGATTTTATGTTCCACATAAATTCCAAGTGATGCTCAGGTGGCTGGTCTCACTGCTCACACTTTGATTAACAAGGTTGAAGAATGATTAAAAGAATTTTGTAGCATGAAATAAATAAATCTAAACTTCCTTTACATTCTAAGACTTTATCAGACATTGTTAAACAGGCTTTAAACAAACCTCTTGGTTAGGAATTGTCTCCTACACAATGAAAAAAAGAAGAAAAATATTTGTGTAATCAGTCAGGAAAAGTGAATTGCTTTATGTAAATAGGAGAAAAATTTCAAAATGTCCTACAGAATTGTTGGACAATAACGCTTAATATAGACCTATTCCTGCAATATTTTAGCGGTATTCTTTCGTTTTGCATTAGTCTTTCTGTGCTTCCTTAATATCACTAGAAGGGAAATATTTTACTGAAATATTTACATTAGAGTGATGCTGAATTGTTACATGGATTCTGGCTAATTGAATCTGGCAACTGAAGAACTCAAACATTTTTAATACCCAAAGTCTTTACTTCAGTTTTTTTTTTCTTTTTATGGTCCAGCTATAATAAAGACCAACTAAAGTTTTGACCACTTTGCTATGGATGGCAGCTTACTTGTATAAATCTCCAAAACAAGACTGTCTGAGTGCAGAATCTTCCTTTAAATATGAGCAATTCTGAACATCATTTAGTTTGACTATAATTAAATCATTCAGTTCCCTCAAGGAACTGAACATTTGTTTTACCCTATACAAATGGTTCTTTGTATATTTTCACATAAGACATCAAGGAATAAAGAGTAAATACTTTAAAAGAGTATTAAAACTTGCCATAGAGTAGACATAAGAACTAATTATTCTTCCTTTTTATGACCTCATAATAGTAAAGGGAAAGTTACTACTTTCACCGTGCATTTTTCAAGTAGGAGTACTCATATACTAAGAATTTCAGTTCTCTTCAAAGAAAAAAATCTATACCATCATTACCAGTGAGAAAATAGAAGAAAATGAAATTTAAAAGGCCAAGAAAATGTCTAATTTTGACAGAGGTTTACTGAATACCTATCACTTAATAGCAAGGAGGTAAAATAATTGGCTTCTTTTGCATTACATACAAATCACCATATACTGAAACAAGAAACTAAGCTTCAGCTGTTATGCTGAAGCTAATGGAAACCGTTCTATTGTTTTGGGAATGATAAAAAAGATATCTGACTTGGGGAGAATTTAGGTGACAGTTAAACTTGATTCACCCTGTTGGTGAAAAATGAAACCATATTTCCTCTGGGCTCAGATGTCAATCAATGAAAATACAATCCAGGTAAATAAATAGGGTTGTGTTATCTCGTCTATTCTTTTGCCTATTTCAGAAGAAGACTGTCACAAAGCTATTGTGGAAGATCAATTGTGGAGATGGCTTGTGAATCAAAAGCACACAATTGTCTCTCAAAGACAGAATCTGAATCAAAAAGATCTCAGCATTTAAGGAAAGGAAAATATTTTTCACAGGAACAAGTGGAGGGATAATTTGAGAAATAAACAACATCCCCCATAAATTGTATATGTAAGATAGATATTAAAGTGTATAATTAATGCTATATGTAATCTATATATTTATTCACATGCATATATTATGAATATACTTCTATATATGCATATACTACATATAGAAATATATACCATACATAAGTACACATATTCACAGGCATGTGTATGTGGGTATACATGTATATGCATACACACATTATTATGTGTATGCAATCATATTTACATACTAATATGTGTGTGGGCTGCATATGACAATGGGGATTTTAATTTGAAATTTTATATTAAAATTAAAAAAATCCAGAATGGGAAGGTCATGCAAATGTCAGTACCAGCACCTCCAGAATTATTCTGGGGAAGCACAGCACGTTTTTAAATTATTTGTCCTGGAACTAAAGACAATGCAGAAAAATATCAGTTATAGTCTAAAGAGTCCCAACTTAAAATATTTTGTGGTGAACTTAATGTAGCAAATATACGTTTATTTTTAATGACACATACCTGAAACAAATAATTCAATGATATGTCAATAAAAAAATAAAATCTATAGAGAATATGTAAATATACTTTTTTCTTTTTTAAAATCAAATTTTATTAATTTGCCACTTGTTCAAATAACTGTATAATATGAGGAGTACTAGTTCACACCTCAACATGAGCATTACCCTCTACCAAAGTCTCATGCCAGTATGTTATATAATGTGGTTACTGTAAGCAGTAGAAAGTTGGGCCTCCCTGGTGGCGCAACGGGTTAAGTGCAGCACGGTGGAGCTGTCTGCTGCTTCGGCAGGTTTGGTGCCAGCTGGGGAGATTCCCACATGGCACAACAGACCTCTCCTGCCTCGCCCACTGCTCCCTTCAGTAGTGTATTTCCATGGATCTGTTCTTCTCCCCACTCTGTCTCCGGTGAACCCTCTCGCTGCCACCACATCTCTGGCCTGCTACCCCAGCTTGCATGCAAAAATAAATAAATCTTAAAAAAAAAAAAGAGGCAGTAGAAAGTTAAAGAAATCTTTGATTTTGGCTAATTTATCGTGATATCCCTTGGACTGATACAGATGGTCAATCTAATAAATTTTAATTTTTAAAATCCTGATTTTGGTGGATTGAAATCCTATTTCAAAAGGACCAGTGTAGAGACTCTGACTTTGCAACCTTTATCCAGACTTGAGCTAGTTCACAAAGTCCTATCTTTCAAAAAAGGAGAATGAATTCCTCAAAGTACCACCCTATTGTCATATCAATAAAGGCATTGTAAAAATCTTCTAGGTTTTCACCTATGAATGACATATCATGTTGATTGCACATTAGGCAAGGACAAATAACCAACTTTCAAAGATTACTGGGCACTGACTGAACTAACAGTAATTCCTGCAACCTCAAAGTAGCACCGTATTCTGCCAGTCAGTACAGGGTGCTATTAAGGGTCACATGGTCAATGAAGTTGCCATCTTACAGTGGCTGTAATGTGACCTCAAAGCTTGCTATGGTTATTTTCTCAATTCTAACATGCATAGATGGAAGACCTAATATACAGAAATTAATAAAAACCGTACTTCTGTTACCTGAACTGTGAAGGGCCATTATAGTAGAAAACACATCAGAGCCCCTAGATTTGTCTCTATCTACCAAAAGAGCAAACCAAAAGCTATGCTACCTTCCTAGAACAATGAGGAGATTGGTTTCACCATCACAAACTTGAATTATCAGGGTTGGTGATTCCAATCACATTTCTGTTCTACTTCTAGTGCCACAGACAAATGGATCTTGGAGAAAGACGATGAGTTATTGTAAATTTAATCATGTGGTGACTTCAATTTCAACTGCTGTTTCAGATGTAATTTCTTTGCTGGAGCAAAGTACTACATTCTGGCACCTGGGTAAATTTTTTTTTTTTTCACTATTGCCTATTATTTAGGACAATTTGAATACTGCTCGCAGATTAAATAACACATCTTCATTCTCTTATTCTAGAGCTCTTCTGATTATATCATAATTTATCCTTTGTCCTTTTTCTACTCCACATACCACATGGATCCATTAGGGTTGGAACATTGGTCCTTTTTCTACTCCACATACCACATGGATCCACTATATTGATGATATCACAGATTGTAAGTCATGAGCCAGATGTGCCAATAATCCCAGATACCTTGATAATGCTTATGCGTATTTCAGGATAGAAAATAAATATAAATTCAATGGCCTTCTGTAAAGTTTCTATAAATTACTTTATATAGTTATATAATTATTATAAATATAGCTCTTCAAATCTGAAAGGCTAAAGAACATTATTGAATTTTGAAAGACTATGTTGAGCATGCTGCTTTAGTCATTTACCAAGTAGCCCAAAAAGTGACCACTTCTGAATTGTACTCAAAGCTAGATAAGTCTTATCAATAGATGAGGGAGCTGTTCTGCTACTGCTACATGAACCATTGGTCTCTGAAGACAATTATCATTTCTGAAGTCTCTTATTGAGCAGAGATGCTGATTGGAGTCCTTGGTGTAAAGTTTTAAGATTTTGGAGCAATGTTACTCCTTCCCTATAGATAGTTATTCCATGAAAAATGTAGTTTCAGTATAACAGGACCTTAGAAAAGATGAGAAGTTTTCCATAACTCATCAAATTTCATATGACCTGACCTAGCTAAACAGGTAACACCTGATCGACCAAGATGCAGTGTTGGATATGCCCAGAAACACTTCATCTCTTGAAAATGATATAGAACAGGCTCAAGCAGATTCAAAAAGCATTAGAAACTGACTCCATTTCTTTTCCTGCGATATTGTGTCCTCTTGTAATTGGTTGCTATGTCTCTTCCCTGTTTTCTACTGTAGTATTGCTAGTCTAACCTAAGTTGTCTTGCATCTGAATAATTGTGAAGAGTACTTATATAATGTGTGAGAGATTTACAAAGAAAGCAAAAGGCACCCACCTTGCATTTATAAATTATTATATAATTAAACAAAAAAATTCAAATACATGTATATTCCTTATACAGAATCCATTGCTTCAAATAGCCAATAAAGCCTTATTGTTCTATAGCTGGGAAAGACTCATAAAAAAAAAAATACCCACTCTCCCTCTTTCTAGTGTCTATGTTTCCCATCAGCTTCCAAAAATTTTTAGGTCTATATTATCTAGCAGATACTAGTGTAACCTGGACCAGGACTTAGAGAAACAAACATACATGCATAGACAATAAATGTCACAGCAAACTTAGTAAAGCTTAAAAACAAAACATGACAGATTAAAACACATATGACATTCCTGTCAAAATAAAATCTACTATTCTAACATTTTTGTTCAAATGGAGAATCTATAAACAAAGACAAGCACTGTGCACCATCTTGTGGATGAAATACCCATTAACCCAATAGAGTCTATGTCCATCCCCCAAATTTTGAACAAGTGTCAGGCTATCGCTACTAAGAAATAAACTGTAGCATGAACTTCATTTCCATGTATCTCTTACCAAAATGTAAGCTCAAAGACATGATATTTTCAGAGTTGCTATCTCTAGTTCCCCTCTATTTATAAATGTAGCCAATATTGCAAAGCTAGGTAAAGGCATGGCTCAGATATTTGTTCATTTGCTTCAGAGCAATCACGACTGCATTACAAAGACACTGGTTGCAGTACAGGCATCAAGAACTTCTGACCCATGTTGTAAAATGAAATGCTGGCATGCATTTGACCATCAAAGAAGTTGAGGTCTGTGCCTGGAGTGATACTATTAATTAGGGTAGTAATTTAAAAACATTGGGCGCAGAATTTGGAAGTCACATATATCCCCCAAATGAGTGAAGAGTTATTAACGTGAGTATAGGAAGCTCACATAAAATGGAGTGACTCAAGCACTTCAACAGCATAGTCTCCCAGTGGTATAAGCCTAATACCTTTAATGCAGATCTAGTTGAAGATTAAATAAGTTAGTATTCAATACTTTTATATCTTAGACACCAAACAATTCTTTTTAAAAAATTAAGGGACATAGAGAAGTCAGGTAAAAGGAGACAATTATAAGGTGAAGGGTAGAATGTGACTTAATCTAGTGTCAATATACGTTGATTTTTAATGATCATACCTGAAATTTATATGTTATCAAGCAATCATTACTTCAATAAAAATAATATTTTCATTAAGGCAAAGTACAGATAGCACAAAGCTGACATAAAAACAATTTTTATATTTTCAAGGTGAAAATAAAACTCAACTTTTATTAATTAAAATATAAATAAAAGTTCAATGATTTCAATAAATTATGTCTTCCTTGTCTATTTTTCAAAAATATTTTAATTGAAATGACTATGTAAATAAATCTAATAAGCTATCTCAACATGAGCTCATATTTTTATTAATACTCCAAAGAAGATGGTGGTAGAGACATCAAGAGGAAAATACACAAAGATGTCTAAAATCCTTCTAAATTCCACTTACTTAACGTGTAAGGAGTGGTGGATGAGGAACTTTTTACTAAGAACATCAATTTGAACTGCAAATAAGCAGAGGTAATTATCAATCTGACTAAGGAAGTCCTAAAATCATTGACTCACATCTTCAATTTATGCAGATCTAGATACTAAGTCCAGTGAGATGAAAAGAATTGCGTGGGGTTTCGTGTAGTGACAGAAGCAGAATTTGAATTACAATCTCTGGGATGTAAGTGATGTGGTTTATTTCCCTAAACATGTCAGTGTATATACCAGAGGATAACTTCCTTGAAATAAAAAGTATAGAAAAAAATAAGTAGAAAACTAAGGGATAAACACACTAAATACATAAAATAGGGGAAGAAAAACTTACAATGTGGAAATATTTTGAGTGAAGAAGTTACTACATAATTTCCATGAATACTCATTTGTTAGATGGTAGCACAGAATTAATGTCATGTTTATTTATGAATGGTTCTACACAACTAACACTATATAGAATAATAATGATAATAATGGTTTTATTCCAAGAAAATTATCCAAATATGCAGATAAGCAAAGACAATCTGCTTCCACCTCCATAAATTTATTCAAGAAAAGGAGAGACAGGGAATGAACTGTGAAAATTACTGAAATTGTCACAATTGCAAAAATATAGCACATTTTTCTTACCAGAGTCTTTGATACATACTGTTTCCACTGCTAACAATGAATGATCAGCTATGCAGTATGCCTACCTGGCTAGCACAGCTACTTAAAGGTTACTATTCTGTGTAGTTTTTCTCACTCCTAAATTCCAATATCACCTGAAGTTCAAGAGTTTAGGCAGTTAATCTAGTCTCCCTCTAGCTACTGGCTAGTACAATGTCTGAAACACACGAAACACAAAAATTTTTTGACAGGAAAATGCTTTATACTAGCTAAGCTACATACTAGCTTCTAAGGGTAAAACTGGATATACTGTTTGTTATGCAGTATACTCAATTTGATTATATAACTGCTACAAAATCCTCTTCTCATTTTAAAACAAAGCTATAATGAGCTATATACTAACAGTAAGGAATTAGTTCAGAATAAATGTAATTAGACTGAAAACAGAAGTATGAAAGGAAACCGATGGACTAAATTAAGTGTAAAATTCACTACATGTACTCATGCAGATACAGATATATATGCCTCTATGTGAGTGTGCATCTATATGAATCTATGTATATATTTATATACATCTGCATATCTTTGCATGACAAATTTGTCTAGAAAATGTCCAAGCATATATTATACATGGTGCCTCATTCTTGCTTCTATAATATATGGGACGGCAGCACTACTCAGGCTTCATTTCTTGGCAAATTAAGATATTCTCTATGTTTGTGTGCTTGCATGTTACCTTAAACAAAAGGGAAATATTTTGGCCACTAAATAATGAAATATACCATTTTTACTCTGATATTTTAAGTAGTGTGCATGGCCTATATTCCATGTCTTAGTTTTGTTTTTTTAATTTTTTTATAGTCATTAGCAATCCCAGATGAATCAGGTGTAGCTTGTTAAAAATAATTCAGAGATGCAGATCTTTTTGTAGTACTTACCATTTGTATCTCTGTCAAGAGTTCTGTCATTAGCATTCTAAGAACTGATCAGGTTCTTTTTCTTTCCCTGCAGGCCTGCTAATTCTTTCTCCTCTGCTGTGAATAAAAGCCTGAGCAGTGTCTATGTTAGTGCTTCCCTCAAAAGCATATATTGGGAAAAAAGGAAGACCTTTTTTAGGCTTTTCTACAACATTAGAAATTTTTATGGTATGCTTTTAGGTCAATGTCATTGATCATTCAATAACCACATGCAAAATGTAGTGTATTAATTTTACAAAAGACATCACTGACATACAGAGACGTTAAATAATTTATCCAAAGGAAGAGATAGAAATGGCTCTTACACCCGTTTCTGATTCCAAATTCAATATTATTTTCTCTGTGTTATATACTGTCTCCATGCTGATTTGTAAATTCGAAATTTCAACACTAAAGAATACTAAATGCAGCAATATGTCTTTGACGCTGATTTAGAAATATTTCAGGGGAAAAAAAGTTCCTAGTTTTATTTTAGATGCCATTTCAAGAATCAAGAACCTGAGATTTATTTGTACATTGAAATCTTCATTCACAATTCTTTCAGTTGTATGGAAATAGTGATGAATTTAAAACACATTATGTGAATTATTGAAAAGATGAGAAAACATAAGAATGTAATCCCATGTGCTAAGAACTATATTATTCTGGGTTTTTTTGCTGGTTGTATAATTGTGAATTTATTTGCAAAATATCTCTAAATTCTCCATACATCATCTGAAGTTCCTATTCAGAGGAATTGGGTTTATTTTTTGTAAGAATAAAGAATCACTATATTCTAGTCGGTATCCAAATTCACAGAGTTCTACAGTTTCATATGGTTATTTTCTCTAAGCAAACTCTTTAGATTAATATAACCAGCAGCAATTTCACAAAAGAAAGAAAACTCATGGAACTATCAACAACTTCTATAACAGACAAGTTTTATGTGGGCATTGGATTTATAACAAGAATATGGTGGAGGGAGGGGTTTCAAATGATTTTTAAACTAAGGATTCCAGGGTGTCTCTGGAACAATTTAAGACTTCATAAGCTTCATTATTCTTAGTAAGACATCCCACAAAGCTTTCAAACCAAGATTATTCAGGCTAGATAACTTGGTCAATGGTAGAGATGTTAATAGCAGACCTCTTGATAGAGACACAAATATAAATAGTAAGTATTACAGAAAGGTCTGCATGCATGAATTATACTTCTGTTACAAAGAAAGCAAAGACCTTTCTTCTACTCCATATAGGCATACCTGGTATTGTTCCCACCCCACCCCCAGAGCTCACTCCAAGAAAGTGTACATGCACATACAAACACACACACACACACACACTCCTTTTGATCCTGGTTTTCCAGTGAGAAATTCTGTCAACAGAAAGCCCCTTCTTGCACCTTTGCCTATCATAGACTTTGCAAATTCTGTCCTCTTTATTTGGTATAATTGTGCTGAGGACAATTTTGAGTTTCATTGATTCTAAGAGAAATTTAAAATCTCCCCTCATAACTACTCTAAGATCCATTCTCTCCCTTCACTTCTTCTACTCCTTTCTCCTTTTGTCACTTAGGTATACCATTCAGTTCCCTTGCATCTTTTGATATGCCCTCTTCAGACTCTTACCTCATCCATCCCTTTATTTGTCCCCACCAGAAATTTTCCTTCCCACTCTATCCCATCAGTTCTCTTCAGTCACTTAAACTGCAGCCCCTCTGCTCTCCATCAATTTTTAAAGGACAGCCTACCCCCAGAAAAAAAGAAACTGCTTGAAATAGAAAAGGACAAAGGTTAGTTAGAAATAGATTGGGTATTTAATTTACTGAGATAAGTTTAGAGACATCCAGACAGGTGCTGGATATCTCCTTAGTCACTTGCCTAAAGGGTAACATTTAGAGTCAAATTATAGAATAAAAAATAAATAATACTACATGCTATTAATTTAATCTATTAATTCAAACTGTCATTTAATAGACATATGCATGTACACATATTTATAGGAAAAGGAAGATAAATGCAAAGGAGTACACACAAAATTTTGGGGCAGAATGAAAAACAATCACAAAATAATTTTCAAAGGGTTAAAATTTGTTAGAAAGTACAATATTTGTCTATTAAATTATTACCTCCAGGTGTCTTAAAAAGTATTAAAACATATCACTAAGGCAGAATTGTCTATTTTCTCATTACTATCCCTTACCCTAGATTATCTCAAAATCTTATTTTAAGAATAGTTGTTTAGACCTACACTGGACACTTCTTTTCATTTCAATTGAATAAATATGGATAATGCTATTTATTCTTATGCTATAATATAGTGAAATATACCTTAGAAGAAACACAATGAAGATTAAAGCAGTCAAATAAACTGCTAATATTTTGCCTATTGCCTACTGAACATGCCCATCAGATATGTAAAGGCAATTTCAGATAATTCAGGACTCATTTGTACAACACTTTCAGAAGAAAAAGTTGCCATTTTGATAGCAATAGTAACCACTATTTAAAATTAGATTTCTCAAAAACAAATATTTTGCTGGCGCTAAGTAGTTACTACTGGTATGTGATATGTGTGGATGATAGTCTCTGAGAAAGATCAGTTACATGATTTTCCCATTCTTCAAGAATATCTGACGTCATATTTTAATTTAAGAACAGTGGTCTCCCAGTGAGTAGCATAATTAATTTAAAAAAATATCAGTGAAAGCACTGAATTAGAAAATTCTGCTCTAAGGGGAAGTGAATATGATCTTTTAAGGTGAAAATGGTAACCAAGTACAAGAATTACAACCTTAAATTCCTTTCTAATAAATAAGGATTTTGTCAGAGGCCAAGCTACTTGTTACCAATAATAAATAAGGCTGTCTTAATAGTCACTGCATTTCACAACTGAAAGTGACTTTGTATGTCATCCCACACAATTGCCTGATTTTTTTTAGATGAGAGTCTCTGAGAAATTAATTGAATTTGCCCAGCTAGGCATCAGAAACTTTGGACTATCATATCACACAATAATATTTCCAGTTATAATGATGTTTATAGTAATGCTTTTCAAACATTTTCAGTGTTCCCTAGTCCACATGTCCTTAGCCCATGGGTATTTAATCTCTACAGTTTGAGTCAGTACTCATTTTACATATTTTAAATAACTATATGAAAGTGAGATTTGATATGAAAGTGAGGTTTGAAATTAGAGGTGGCAAATGTTAACTATGCAATTTTTGATTTATGCAAATGACAAAGGGTTTAGGGCTGATAGAGGTAAAATCATTTTATTCATAAAGTAGAACAATGAGGTTAACTCTCAGTCTTAACCTTAATACTCTTTATTGGAAGCATTCCGTGCTGTTAGGTGAGACACATTTATAAAATTTCAGTTGCTAGTCTGTCTAAACTACGTGAAATAGTTTAATCTGTTAATTAAGGCCAAGACATATTTTTTAAATACATTTTTTTTTGCACCAAGAAATGTGCTTATTGCTAAAGTTACAACAAAGCAATTTAAACAAGAGAACTAGAATTACAGACAAAATTACCAGAGGAGGAAAGCTAGAGGGAGAAACAGTTCCAAAAATCTTTATAATGTCCCCTTAAGTTGGTTATGAAGGGTGGCAGACTATACCACCCCAAAATGTATCACTTTCCCATGAGGATTGTTTAGAACGGAAGCTAAATGAGAAAAAACATACAAGAAAAGCTTCTCATCTTCTCTTATTTGCCTAAAAAGCAAGACATAAATTTACAATGATTTTCATCTTTTCCTGTCTTTTGGGAAGGAAAGAGGGCCTAAAGTATTACCTTTAGGTCCTTAATGCAGAAGGCACAGATTTAAGTCTGCATAACAAGTTTTACTCTTTGCCGTGCTTTTCCTACCACCTTCCCATATCTGACCAGCCCTACACTTTTGTCTTTAGAGGAAGATGCTATTTAATCCCCAGTTCTAAGCCACTTCTGAATTACTCATTTTCCTTAGATAACACTCATGTGTGCGCTGTCACTAGATTTCTCTTAGTCTTCCTCTTGTTAATCTTTCTTGCTATAAAGGACTCCAGTCAAGAACATAGAAGAGTAGAAAGTACTTTTTATTCCCTACGACTAAATAAAAACTATACATTTATCGACTAAGATTGCAAAGCACAATCAACTAACTATCGTGTTTTATAAGATGGCCAATTCTTAGACTGTACAGAGCCTAGAGATGTTCAAATTCTGATCAGCTGAAGTAATGACTCAAACTCCAAAAAAGCCGAACCTTAACTGTAGGGTTAGGCTATCCCACCTGGAACCGAGCAAACCATGTTTCCTGGGCCCTCACCCATGCGCTTAAATTGCAGGTCATGACTCAGAGTAACCAGTTTATGTGCAGGGAGAAAACTGGAGAGATAAGATAAAGAGAAAGCAAGAGTTTCTAAGGTGGCAAAAAGGCACCTGACTTACCCGAGATAATGTTCGAGTCCAAACCAAAAGCTGCTCATAAAAGATGGAGCGGGTGGGGGTGGGGGCCTGGAGTAGGCGTCACACTTTAAAGCAGGGTGGGGCTGGAGGTGCTCACAGGTGGAGCTGCTGAGTCCATAGCCTGAGGCTGGAGGGAGACAGCCTCTCAGAAGGGAGGAGTTGGAGTCGGAGAGCAGAAGATAGAAACCAAAGGTGTTCCCGGAGAGAGTGCCCAGGTTACCTGCTGACCTGGTTTTTAAGGTTTTTAGGCCTGCTTCACGTCCCTTGCTCCAACAACCTCCGCTCAAGAGGGGGTTCACGCTCGAACTTCTGTATCTGGGTGTCTGGTAGCGCCACATGGCGGGGAGGAGGTTCAAGGAATGGAGAAGCCTGCTGGACCCAGCTCAGCTAAGCTCTTCCAGGGAGCTCAGTGGAGCCAGGGAGTCTGTCAGACTCTGCCTGCGCCGTGTGCTGTGTGTGTCGGCACATATAGAGGGGGCAGTGGAGTCAGGTGCTGCCAGACTGCCCCCTAAGCAAGTTAGCCAGGTGCAGTGTCTGATGGGAAGGGGTGCAGTGGAGCCAGGCCCAATCCACTGCTCCACAAACCTGGACCCAGGAGCTCCTCTTACACACCTACTGTATCCCAGCTAGCATAAAAAGTTCAAAACAAACACACACACAAAGAAGGGAAAATGGAAGATAAAAAAATAAAAGCTACTGAAAAAGTATGTGATGCATATATATTTATATTTTTATTTTTATCTAGCACTGAATGGATCTGCCTATGGATAGGATCTGGTAACAAAAATATCAGTAAATTTGAAATTAGAGAAAAAAAAATTTTGTGAGACAATATCAAGCCACCTAACACATGTGCAACTTAAAATTAAGTCAGTAATTGTGAATGCTGGGCAGTAGAGATAATTGAAGAAAAAAATGTTCATTTATTTACTTTTTCATCTTTCATGAAATCTACAAATCTCTATTAAGAATCCTCAATAAAAGTGAAGCAGAGGGCCACCCTGGTGGCACAAGGGGTTAAGTCTCAGCACTATCAAGCTATCAGCAGCCACTACAGCATTAGTTCAATCCCTAGCCAAGGAGCTAACCCATGTGGCGCAGCAGACCTCTCTTGCCTCGCCTGCTGCTCCCCTCAGCAGTGTATTTCAGTCCATCTGCCTGTTCTGCTCCCCACTCTGTCTCTGGTTAGTCCTCTTACCCCCCCTCTGGCCTTCACCCCAGCCAGTCCTTAAAAGACTTTCTCCTTCAGCCTGTGCTTCCCTATACTCTCTTTTCAGAAGAAAGTCATTATTTTAGCTGTACTTCTTTGTAATGCTGTACTCAGAATTATTTTTTTAGACCATTTAGTGGTTTTCCATTTCACAGAACAAAATATCAAATCATAATTGCCATGACCATGCACTACTGCATTCCCCATAAGCTCTGACTCCACATTTCTCCAACTTACTCCTACCCCTATATCAGACTTTTTGTTTTTTTTCTTAAAGGTGTCAGTCATATTCATGCCTCTGGTGCCAACAACAATCAATCTGAAAACATATTCATGGCTTGCATTCTCTTGCCTGGGGCTTTACTCAAGCACCACTTTATCAGGAAGGTCTTCTTTGCCCACACTAATTTAAAAAACAACAGCACTCTCCCATACCCAAATTCCTATTCCAGTTCCTATATTTATTTTCTCTGAATCACTTACTTTGTAGATGTTTACATGCTGCTACTTATGCACTTGTTTCTTGTTTGACTCTCCCCACCCTCTTTCATCCACAGTCCTTTGTGATTTCCTGAAGCCATTGAGGTCAGAGGGTTGTGTCTTTTCTTTTCATTGCTAAGTTCTCTCTGCTTAGAACAGCATATTTCAGGCCTCCCTGGTGGAACAAGGGGTTAAGTGTCAGCACTATCAAGCTATCGCCAGCCACTGTAGCAACAGTTTGATCCCTGGCCAGGAGCTAACCCACACGGTGCAGCAGACCTCTTCTGTTCTTGCCTGCTGCTCCCCAGAGCAGAGTATTTCAGTCAACCCACCTGTTCTGCTCCCCACTCTCTCTGGTGAATCTTCTTACCACCACCACTCACAGCTCTGGCCTACACCCCAGCTTGTGTATGAATAAATAAATAAATTAAAAAAAAAAAAAACACCAGCAACTTGCATATAGTAAGCACTAGGTGTCTTGAATGATTAAATGAAAGGATGGGTGGCTGAATCAATGTGTAAAAAATGTGTCTGATAGGGTATGATAAATAGCAGATTTTGTTTCTAATTAAAATGAGTTGAATAAAATAAACTTGGAATAAATTGTTTAAATAAAAAAGAGAAAATAGTGATAAGCACAGATCTTTCTGGAATCTTTCAAACATGTTAGATCATTCATACATGTTCTATCTTCATAAAATGGGACTCAGCAGCCTATTTCACATGAGGCTGTTGAGTTCTAGACCACTGATCCTTGGCAAAGCTGATGTTTAACACTGGAGAAGACATTTTAAACATTGAATTAATAATATCACTTAAAATATATTGAAGACATGTTGGTATTCTATATTATGTAATAAAGCACCTCTTAAAAGTATCACCATTAAAATTGTGGCTTATGTTACAAATATCTAGTTGTGTATTTTTTTTAAATATTTGATGTGTTTTGCTTTTTAAATTTTTTTAAGATTCATTTATTTATGCATATAAGAACTGGGGTGTAGGCCAGAGGCATAGGGTGGTGAGAGGATTCACCAGAGACAGAGCGGGGAGCAGAACAGGCAGATGGAATGAAGTACAATGCTGAGGGGAGCAGCAAGTGAGGCAGGAGAGGTCTGTTGCACCATGTGGGAATCTCCCTAGCTGAGGATTGAACTTGTGCTGCAGTGGTTGTAGACAGCCCCATAGGCTGAGACCTAACCAGTTGTGTCACTAGTGAGGCCCACAAATACCTAGTTTTATAACAGAACTCACCTGATTCCATAGTCTCCTTTCTAGATATTCCGAGGAATAGATTTTTACATTGAGATTTTATAAGTTGTCAAAACCACTGAAGAGAAAACCTTGTGAAATGACTTTATTCTCCCACCAGGCACAAAATTGTATTTGATTGATGTTCGTTTTATCTAGTTAACAACAGCAGCAGTGTGGTTACACTCAAGCAAATCACACAGGACATGGTGCTACCCCCCACTTCCCCTCCCCTCTTCCCCCCTTGCACGGAGTATGTACCCCTTCCTGATTCACAGACTAAGCTGCTCTTCTCTCATCTCTATTTTACACTGACTTCTTCATGAAAACAAAACCAGTACTACCAAAACTCATACTATTTATACTGTCAATATTTATATAAATGCATAAATTATAAACAAAAGATCTAAGCTTACTCAAGCCAATTAGCTTAAGTTATTAGCTATAAAAATTCCTTTAAAAATTACTTTATAGATAATACAGTTTTCAATGAACCAAATGACTAAAATATCCTTCACAGTTCTCAAACCTGAAATTTCTATGACTGTTACAGGGCAGGAGAGAGGGACACCCACGAAACCCCAGACCTGCCCTGGTCTAAATGGGTTCTGCCATCCACCACATCAATACAAAACATATAGGACCTTCTGTGGAAAGAAACTTTAATACAATTAGAAAAGACAGAGAAGACAAAGAATATATTATCTAAGTCAAGCACCCAATGTTCTCCAACCCCTATTGGGTAAAAGTCCACCCAAAAGGGACTGCCCCAAAGCAAGTCTCGAAAGCCTGCCACAAGTTTGGAACAGCTTTTGGCAGGGACCCAAACATAAGGGTCAGAAACAGCCAGACAATTATGGGAGGAACCAAAATACCTTTCGGCAGGGACCCATACAAAAGGGTCAGAAACAGACAGACAATTCTGAGAGGAACAGAACAAAATCAAAACCAAAATCAACACAGCCATCATTAACTTCCCCATGGGTCTCTCACCCACATCTCTTTTAATCAGTCCAGGCCAGAGCAGCTTCTTTGTAAGTCTCTCTGCTCCTTGGGCCTCTTTTTGGCTTTCCATCCTTCTTCCGTCTCCTCCTATCTTCTGTCTGTGTGTTCTGTCTCCTCTGGGTGTGTCTCTCTCTTCTCAAGCTGCTTCTATCCTGCTCAGTTCCACCCTAGCTTGGGTGGGACAAGGAACCTGGGACACACCCTTTTTCCTGGGGACCACCCTGTTACATGACAACTAAGCAGCTTATCAAATTCTGAAGATTGAGAGGTCTTGTCCATCTTAATGCATAAGTTACTTTTGGAGTCAACAGTCATCATTTTTATAGAAATAAACCACTTAAACATGGGTTTAGGGAGTCCTTTCAGTAATAACGCAGAAAAAAAATCTGTACAATTATTGGTTACATAGAAATACTTTCCACGGTTGCACAATGTTTTGAGACACAGTTTCTATGATTTTAAAATAGGTAACTGTAAGAAATACTCTACAGAAAATTAATTCATATTAAATGGAAAGGACCAATATGTATGTCAAAGGCAAAATAACTAGTAAAGGAATTGATTTTAAAACTATCACAATGGAGTGATGGTCTTGGGGAATTAATTTTTCCTTATATGGGCTTTTAAGGGGAAGTACACAGGTGATCATAGGTAGAATGATTTACTGTACAAGGGAACTCTGGGAAAGTGGGATGTGATATGTTTGTCATTGTGTCTAGCTGCTTATAGGGATCTAACAGTTCAGCTAGTCTGAAAAGGCTGTTGGAGTGTTCATGCATGGTCTTACCAGCAGGATTAGACAACTGAGAAAACTGAATATATTCAGAAACTCAGTGAGAAAACTGAGTCTTATCTTGTCACAGATAAACAGTGGAGTCATCCATAAATTTTATGGAAATCAGGAGAATGTGTGGACAGCTAATCTTTGCCTCTGGTTAGTGGGAAGTAGCTGGTTTTATGTATCACAATCTTAGGTTGCAAATAGAAGCCTCTTCTATGGGAAAACACAGGTGATACGATTGCCTGTCCTTGCTTGCTTGGGATCTAACGTGTTACAGTTCAGGAGCCCCAGGTTCATGTCAGCAGTCATCACTCTGCACACTTACTCCTAAAGTTCTCCAGTGGTGCATGCTTTCGCCTGCACACTAAATCTGTGTACCCTCTTCTCATTGTAGTGCCAATGTTTTGAAATCTATGGTGTGGGTGTGTGCCCTTGAGTTAACAACAGGCAAGAAAGAAAAGAGAGAGAGAGAGAGAGAGAGAGAGAGAGAGAGAGAGAGAGAGAGAGAGAGAGAGAGAGAGAGAGAGAGAGAGAGAGAGAGAGAGAAA
>PVIJ01010413.1:0-60415 GCA_004024925.1 Scalopus aquaticus
GTTAGAGTTTTAACTTAGCCAACCTAAGAATAATAAAAACTTCTATGACTTGATGATGACAAAGGTGTGGTCAACAGTGTGTCCAGCTGGATCATACAGGACCCCAGAGCTGCTGAGGAAGCTCCAGCCACTGGACTGTTGCCCCCCCCACACCATCCACAGGCAGCTGTCTGGGCGGGGCTGTTGCAGTTGTGGGTAGAGATGGTGGTTATCAACGACCTGGTTAGCCCCCCTGTGCAATGACTCACAGTGGGAATCGATTTTCCACGTGTTAGGAACAAACTTTTGAACACATAACATTCTAGGTCCCATGTAATCAGTCTAGCTACAACCAACTTCATTTTTCCCAGTCGTCCCTTACATTGCTGCAGGTCAGAGTTCCACGACACAGCTACAGGGACACCTCACTGACACCTTTGATGTTCTCACCTCTCCAGCTCTGTGTGTATGATTCCCGCCTCAGAGAAAGGCTTCTATACCTGTTCAAATGTTACTCATTTTATTACAGGGTCAGGTCGAAGGACACATCTTATTCTATTCCTTCAAGATTAGGGTTGATGTCTCTCTCTCCTCTGAACTCTACCTTGTATGCAATTATAACATGAATACATGAATAACATGTCCCATATTAACTACTAGACTGTAAACTCCTTGCAAGTTAACATCTAATACAAAACACCTACTGGGGACTAGTACGCAAGCTTGATGCCAACCATGTTGTGATCATCATCTCATTTAGTACCTGTTATTCCTGATTTGTAAATGAAGAAGCTATGGCATAGATGGCTAAATAACTTGCCCAGGGTCGCAGAGTAATTGGGATTTAAACCACCCGGGTGCTGTAGCGGCGCCACTTGAGTGGACACATTAAACCGCCTGGGCACCGTAGGGGTGCCGCTCAAGTGCAGAGGATTAATTTCTGTATTACAATATCAATAGAAAATTACATACTAGCTATTGTATGTAATACAGACCTAGACCCAGAAACAAATGGAAATTAATGCCTCTGGAATTGAGAAAGTAGTACTCTCTAAGACCAGACCGTATTTTCTGTCAAAAGAAAGAGCAGCCTGCTTAGTTGAACAAAGTTCCAGACAATACCATCTCTTTCCTTTTCTTAAGAACTAATGAATCATAGACTGAAACAGCCTCCTCCTAATGGTGCTTTTTTGCCATATGTGTGAAAAAGGCACCATTTTCACAACTAATAATAAACTTTGACTTGCTAGTGCCATTTCAAGTCATCTGTGATTCCTGCCTAAGATACAGAAGACCTCTCTATGTCATGTTATCGCTACAACATCACTTGCACAGATGCTGCCTATTTGTATTAGTTTTTCTTATGTGGGGCAGGTGATTGCTTATTTTTACTGTTGTTAAATACGGGGACAGTCTGGGCACACAGTGAGTGCTCAATCAATACACACCATCTTATTTTCAACCAAATTCCTGTGAGCAGTCAAAGAGGTAGGCAGAGCGTGACAGAAGTGGAGATGGGAAAGGGATAACTGCGTTTTCTCCAAACTCATTTTATTCTTCAACTTTGAACATAATTCTGGACCTAGACAACATTAAAAAGGAAACTTTAATGTTACAACATGATTGAAAGTCTTGTACCATACTGAAGTGATGGATCAAATTTCTTATGAAATCTGCTCTGTAATAACATTTCATATTCTTAATAACGCTCTGGTCTAAATATTGACAGTGAGTTGCCACTTGGGAGGCAAGAGGATGATAAAAAAAAGTATACCAAGAATATTAGCCTTCTTCCCTTAAGGTTCAATAATTTTGTCTGGTAAAGAAAAAGTTTCTTTCTTGGGTGATTTTGAATTGATTGTCAATAAAGGTACAAAAAGATCACAAATCTAGTGAAATATGAGTCTAGGAGCCTGTCTCCTTTACCTGTCAAGTAATTACATTAAAAATTTTACATTCTTGTGTGAATGGATTTGGCCGACTATCTAAAGTTTAATAATGTTTAACCCTCAAGGACTGACTCACAGCCAAAACAGTCAATTTGTCTATCGTGATTAAACTCACAGGCCAGACCAAGTAGTGTCCAGGTATGAAGTAAGGAGCAGCTGATAGCTGAGATCTGAATTGTAGGAAAGTAACCTGAGGGTTTGAGAAATGACTTCTCCAAAAACCAGAAATTTCATCTTTCCTTCACTAAATTGTCTTTGACTCTTTCAGGGCAAGAATGGACACGCCTATATATTCTGTTCTTTCTAGTCCTGAAATATAGAAGGATATGATTTGGTAAACGTCCTAGAATCAACTCCTCCTACACTCAAAACTGAGTATCTCCCTCTCTCTCTCTCTCTCTTTCTCACACACACACACACACCATTTTTTGTATCATAAAGACAAGATTTGGGCTAGTTCATTCTGTACATATATGAGCATTTTTATTTTAAATTGTATTTTTAAATTGAGGTAGTGTTGACTTACAACATTATTTATGTTTTGTGTACTATTTATGTTTTGTTTGTAGAGGTTCGTAGCTCTTCAGGTATATGGTACCACGCCAAGCCCACCCTCAGTCCTGCACCACAATTCAATAAGTCCCTTCCCCTCTTTGCTGTCCATTTCTCACCTTCCTTTGTGGTTGCTCCAATTCTGAATTCAGATTTCTAGAATTAATTTTGGTTTAGTTTTGCCTTTTTCTTCGTTTTGTTTCTTTCTATTCCACATATCAATGAAATCATGCAGCATTTTTTTTTTCTCCTGACTTATTTCACATAGCACAATTTCCTCCAGTTCCATCCATGTCATGGACAATAGTGAGGTTTCACCAATTTTACAGCTGAGTAGTATTCCGTTGTGCATATATACCATATTTTTTTTTTAAAGATTTATTTATTTCTGCATACAAGCTGGGGTACAGGCCAGAGGCGTGGGGCAGCAAGAGGGTTCACCAGAGACAGAGTGGGGAGCAGAACAGGCAGATCGACTGAAATACACTGCTGAGGGGAGCAGTGCGCGAGGCAGGAGAGGTCTGCCGCACCATGCGGGAATCTCCCCGGCGGGGCGTCGAACTCATGTCACTGCTGCTCACAGCTCCACAACGCAGTGCTTAACCGCTGTGCCACCAGGGAGGCCCTATACCATACTTATCCATCCCTCTATGATTGGACACTAAGGTTGTGTCCATAACTTGGCTATTATAAATAGTACTGCAATGGACAGAAGCAAGCATATATACCTTCAGATTAGTGATTTTGTATTCTTTCGGTAGACAGCCAGCACTGGGATTGCTGGATCATACAGCAGATCTATTTTTATTATTTTGAGAAATATTTGTATTGCTTTCTACAGGGGCTGGACCAATGTCCATTCCCACCATCAGTGGATGAGAGTTCTTTATCTGCACATCCTTGGCAACACTTCTTGCTGGCTTTTCTAAGCTAAGGCAATCTCACAGATGTGAGGTGGCATCTCACAGTGGTTTTAATATGCTTTTCCCTGATAAGTGACGATGAGCATTTTTTCCCATGTGCCTGTCGGCCAATTGTATGTCTTCTCTGGAGATGTATTTGCTTAGGACTTCTACCTTTTTTTTTTGATTGGGTTATCTGTTTTCTTGTTGTGTTGATGAGCTCTTTATAAATTTTGGACAATAATCCCTTTTCAGATTATTATTTTAAATTAAAATATAACATCAGAAACAGCTTTATATGTATTTTAAATATTTAATGTATTTTATTTCTGTTGTTAATAGATGTCTGAAACATTCAACAGTGACTATTATCTTAGATTATAAATCTTGATGGAAAAGTGCTGGCTTCAGATAATGCATTATTGTAGCCTCAAGGGTAACATTATATGTGTTAATGTATAGCACATTATTTCTTTTTTGTTTTGAGTTTTATTTTTTTATTTATATCTTTTACATTATTGTGTATTCTCCATAGGTTGCCCACCACCGATTCACCCGTGAACCATCACCATAGTCCTTTGTGCTCTTTTCTCCCCTATTTCGAGCCCTTATCTTCCCCTTCCCTTGCTGAATGTCTTTCTCTTATTTGGTTCCCCTATATTCCTCCCATAAGTGAAACCATTTGATATTTTTCTCTTTCCTTCTGGCTTATTTTGCTGAGCATGATGTCTTCTAGCTCCATCCATGTTGCTGCAAATTGCATGTGTTTATCTTCTTTGCATGCTGAATAGTATTCCACTGTGTATATGTACCACATCTTCTTGATCTATTTTTGGGCATCTGGGTTGTTTCCAAATCTTAGCTATTGTAAATAGTATAGCACATTATTTCAATAATGAATAATATTGCTGCTGATATTTAAAGATGATATTGAGGCCTAGAGTTACTGTGTAAGCTAAAGTACTGAAAGACACATACATTCATGCTATCTATACACACACATACATAAAATGCACAGATATGTACATAGAAGAATATATAATCATTCCTTCTTTTTCACACTCTCCTGATCTTAGTGGGAAAGCCATTCTTTTAAATGTAAGGCCAGTACAAGATTTTGTAGAAGATCCTCTGGCAAGTTCGGTCATTACCACTTTGCCCCCCCCCCGCCCCGCCAATAGTCTGCTCTGATAGGATGGGAGAGGAGCCTTCACTGACAAACATGCCATGTTATCTGGACACAGATCATACTGAAAAAGTGGGAATTTCACTGAACTTTTGGGTACCACACAGCTTTTAAAAACAAGAAAGGGACCTACACATATTTATGCAGTTTTATATTTCTAATATCCCATATTCAGGGGTGATTAATTTATATGACTCCATTAACTTACATGACTCCATCTTGAATTTTGAGTAAGAGGTTGGACAATGTAATTCCAGGCATAACCATCCATCCATATGATAATCAAGTAAAAGCACCCTCTCCTTTCTTACATTAAATGCCCCAAATCTCTAACCACACCACCAGCAAAGCTGGGGCAGAGAGCACTATTATTTTTGTTTAACAATACTTCACAGAGTTCTTATCAATGGCTAATCAAGCTATTCAGTAAATAAAATGCATGTTCTCCCAGCAAACTGAATGTGAATGTAGTTACTTTTCTACTGACTTTAAATGCTTAAACTTGGAGTTCTTCACAAAATTCAAGTTAAAAGGTATTAACAGCACTACTGTCATTTAAAAAGTAAACTCACTGTGACAGTCTGGGATATTATATTTTTCTTCACAAAGAACCTACTGGAATTCAAATATTACTTTGCTTATCATTGACAACTCATCTAGAACGGTAGAAGGAAATTGAACTGTTAACAAAGGGGATGGCTTAGTGCAATAGATTCACCAAATTAGGAAAGAATAAATAAATACAAAAACTCAAAGTTTCAGAGATTAATTTAATTTGGTCACTTCCCTGAAAAGCACTCAGAATGATGGGAATGGGAAAAGGGAAAAAAGATCGATTCTTATTTAGAGGAACTGACAGCAATTGAAATTGAAATGTTCATAAGAAAGAGAAAACCATTAAAAACTCTAGGTGATTTGACAATTCAACTCCCCCCCCCACAGTTTATGGTGTTATTTTAGGCAACATAATATGCCATGTCTAGCAGATCAATTGACAAATTTAGAAATCTCTCGATGCTTAAAAAAGTGCTTGAATAGAAGTTTTGTGGATTGGAAAATCTGGGTAGATTTGATAATGCAAACTTTATAGTAGTGTTTGCTGATTCTATGCTGCTGTATCAATTATCATGGCAGGCCCAGCAACTCTATGGTTCTGGTTGAAGAGGCACTTTCTTTCTTAAAACCCTACATTCAAGCTCCATAGGAAGCTCTAAACTAAAGGGGAAAAATAGACAATTCGAAATATTTCTCAATGCAATGGGACACAAAACCATAACAGAATGAAGATTTGCACTGGGCTTATAATGTCATGTAGATCAGATAGTAGGAAATTAAACAGACAAGCTTTGGTTGTATTTCAGTCATTCCCAATTGTGATGACTAATGGTCTCCAATTATTCTGTGAAAACGCACAAGGGTACAATCGGATCGGTACCAAATAAAGCACTGACCTTTGGCATATTGCTTTTCCTTTTAGAATGAGACAAACAAATCAAATTTGCCCTTTCTGTTTATCAATGAAATCTGAACCTATGATCCTAAATAAGTGAGTAAATGGATAAATCACACAATATTTGGACTTTTCTAAGAGTAGAATGGAGCACTGCAGTGGGCAGTTCTTTCCAACTCTACAACTAGGAATAGGATGGACATTTTCCTTGGCGGCACCCTTCCTCTCTACTACTCCCAAACCCACATTTCAACTGACGTTCACAATTCTGACTGACCATACAATCACATTGACTCCTTTGCCCCAAAGACTTTGGCAGGAACTTGCAGGAAAGAGACATTGATCTATTGGATTGAAGCTGGGGATGACACATGCAGAGATCTTGTTGGGGAGCAGAGCAAAAATGATAAAATAGACCTAAAAGATGAGATTCATGACACTGTGTGAGTCCTGGATTCACCATGCCTGTGCTATGATTGACTTGTTCAGTGTTATGAGTCAATAAATATTGATCCATTATTTGATTGATTGTATAAAATAGTTTGAGTTACTTTTCTGTCACTTACAAATGAACAAAGCCTAGAGAACGTGAACGTATCAGCTTTCATTGAAATAGGGCCAAAGCAGATCTCAATAAACAATATCTTCTGAGACCACAACAAAGAGATAAAGTCACCAGACCGTTATCAGAAACACTGAGTTTTTCATTTCATAGTGCCAAGCATGGCATTCAGCATTCTTTGTGCTCCAGTCCCAGTCATCTGCCAAACAAAATCACTCAAAACTTTGTTCCTGCTTTCTAGGGTTCATCTATGCTAATCTACTAGCCTCACACAAACATACCTTGCACTTTGGTGCCTCTTTACTATCGCTATGTCATTCCTTGACCTGGAGTGCATGCTATTTAATCTCCTGTTCTTCAGTCAGGTACAGACATCCTTCACAGTTAAGATCAAATATAATTTCTTTCATGTAGCATCTCCAAGGTCTTCCAGTCAATTATAATTACAATTCAGCCTTCAACAATGTGAGGATGCAGGTTCCTGGCACATTAGAAAATCTGCCTCTCCATATCCCTGGTTCTGCTTTTGCAGATTCAGCCTACTGCAGATGTCAGCTGCTGGGTTAGTTGTTGACATCCATGGTTTGTTGAATCCCTGAATGCAGAACCCAAGAACAGACAAAAATCCAAATATAAGTGGACTCTTGCATTTCAAATCTGAGTTGTTAAAGGGTCAATTATATTCCTTTCTCTGCAAAGTTCTTGCTTCTTGCAATATGAGAAAAAAAAAACATTTTGTGCACTATTGGGACTATACAAAGATCATTTGTTTTTAATATTACTGAGGACTAGTATTAATTTTTCTTATCATTATGTCATAGACATGTATCCTTTTCTTGAGACTTTGAACAACTTGAAGACAGGGATTAGCTTTATTTCTTGACAACCTAGTCAACTGTTTTGGCACGGTAAATACTAACTAAATAGTATTCATGCACTTCAGATATGCACAAGTCATTTTATTTTCTATTGTAAAACCAGAGCTCATAAAAATTAAACAATCTGCTAATCCCATATGCAAGTAGCCCAAGGAAAGGGAGACTTAAATGGCATTTTACAAATAATATAAATAAATTATCTAGGAAAGACCAATAGAACTGAAAATTTTAGGGGCTTCCCTGGTGGCCTAGGGATTAAATCTCAGAGTTATCACTACCAAGACCTGAGTTAGATCCCCAGCCAGGGACCTGACCCACATACAGCGTGCAGCAGACCTCTCCTGTTTTGCCCACTGCTCCCCTTAGCAGTGTATTTCAGTAGATCCGCCTGTTCTGTTCCCCACTCTCTGGTGAATCTTCACTCCCTGGCACCTTAGGTCTGTACTGTACTCCAGTTCTTCAATCAATCAATCAATCGATCAAATCAGTCTTTAAAGGAAATTAAAGATTTTAAAGGAAAAGAAGTTTGAATACATCTATTAACTACTAGAAGAGAATGAAAGAACACAGAGATTGCAAGTGGTCAACATGGCTCATGAGTACAAGTTGAATTTCAAAATCATAACATCTTATCTCATCCTCAGAACAACTATGGAAAAAGGTACTATTCCCATTTTCAGACCAAAGATGCAGCAGGTTCTGAAGATGGGGCTTCCTCACTGCCATTCATTTAGTAAACACCATCTATGAGCCAGGCTTTCTCATTTCATCACTTCAAGGCTATAAGATGAAGAAAGCTATCAAAGATGTATTCATTCTCCTTTGTCTATGATGTATTTCAAGTGACTCAAATTGTTCAGCTTGTAGACCATTTGTGAGTCATTGTGCTTTTGCATGGAATACTCAGTCAATGTAAGATAATTAAACACAGAAAAGTGTGAATTATATGAGTCTCTGGTAACCACCATTCTACACTGCTACTATGATTTTTCTTACATATATATATATATATATATATACATATATATATTGTTATTTATAGCTTTACATTTTGTATTCCCCTTGGGTAACCCACCACCAATTCACCCGTGGTCCCTTGTGTCCTTTTCTACTCCATTTTGGTCCCTTATCCTCCCCCTCCCCCGCTGAGTGTCTCTCTCCTATTTGGTTCCCCTATAGTCCTGTTATAAGTGAAACCATTCGATATTTTTCTCTTTCTTTCTGGCTTATTTCACTGAGTATGAGCCCCTCTAGTTCCATCCACATCGCTGCAAATTGCATGTGTTTATCTTCTTTGAATGCTGAATCATATTCCATTGTGTATATGTACCACATCTTCTAGATCCAATCATCTATTTTTGGACATCTAGGTTGTTCTCATACCTTTGATATTGTAAATAGTGCCGCAGTAAACACACAGGTGTATGTATCCTTTCGGATTAGTGTTTTTGTGTTATTTGGGTAGATTCCCAAAAGTGGTATTGCTGCATCGTATGGAAGCTCCATTTTTAGCAGTTTGAGGAATCGCCATACAGCTTTCCATAGTGGTTGGACCAGTTTGCACTCCCACCAGCAGTGTAGAAGAGTTACTTTTTCTCCACATCCTTTCCAGCATTTGTTGTTGCCTGTATTTTTAATGATTTTTCTTTTTAAGTTTCCACATATAAGTGAGCCTACCATTTTTGTCTTTCTGGCTGACTCATTCAATGTATGCGATGATCTTCCAGGCACAGCCCTACTGCCGTATATGGCAGGATCTCCTTCTTTAAGGTAGAATCATGCTCCACTGTGTGGATACTGATTTCCCCATTCTTCCCTTATGTCTACCACCCAGTTATTGGTTCTTGTCCTCTATTGTGTAGACATCAATTACACAGTTTATATCCTAGTAATATGTGCTGGTTTAAACACCAATTCACAATTGCTTTCAGCTGTTTCATTTATGTTGGTCTTGGCTGTTCTAATGACATCTCAATTTCATATAAATGTTTTGGATGCAAGTTTCATACTGTTTGCAATGTGTTGCTCCCATTAAACATGTACAGTTGCTCAGTGCAGGCAACCCTAGGCATTCCAGGAACATTCAAAATGCTGGCTTGGTTCTTCAGCCAGATTTTTCAGCGTCCAGAAGTTTCTGTTTCTCCTTTAGTGGACTATAAATATTCTAGTTCCAATTATCTTTTTTCTGTTGACTCATTTCTCTTTAAAGTTAAAGCATGGCTCTTTGCCATTCTTGACATTTTTTCTTTACTCAGACAAATTCTTGATATTTTAACAGGATTTGTGCAGAAATCATATTTTACCAAGGTTGCTCTTCTTAAAACAATTCTAAGAAAGTCTTGAACCTTTGTTTCAGCTGACTTTTATTTTCTTTATAAGAGTGAATAACTTTCCCCACAAAAGGTCAGTGGGGAAGAAACCATCTTACATCTGAATGGCTCCTCCTCTCAAAGAAGATACTAGATACACTCATTATGGGGGTGAATAAAGTAGCTGGGAAGAAAAGGATGAGACTGTCTAAATTGTGTCCAAACAAGTATAAACCAAAATCTCTTTGGACAGATGGCATATACCATTGCACACTGGGTGTGTTTGAGCTCTGGAGTCAGGTTCAAGGGTCAGTCACAATTTTAGTACCTACTAGAGGCTTAAGATGGCAGCTTTGCACAAAGAGCAAGATTGAAGAGGCAGGTGATGCGGAAATGCAGAAAGTTATCAGCAGAGAAGATAAAAGTCAACAGGTTTTGGGACTGAGGTCCAGCCTGATCCATATTAAAGGACAAGCAAGTCCATCATGTGGGAATGAGAGAACCCCACAAAGAATGGCACTGGTGTGTTTCCTGCTTGATTAGACTCTTGGTTAAAAAACACCTTTCCAGAGTACTGCTACCTGAGCCTTAGCAGACCTCAGGTTTTCTACATACCCCTAAATTATATCTCTCCCACCATCAAATTCTAGGTAACTGCTCCAGTAATGCTCTGCACATAAAATAAGCTATCATGTATTGAGCAAGTACTCTATGCTATGCATTTGACATCCTTAGCTATACAGACATTAATAAAGAAGAGTCTAAATGGTTAAAGTCTAAGAAGGAGCCTAAGTCAGATCAGAATTTCAATGCAAGACTGGCTGATGTTCTGTTCTTTTCTCTACATAGAAATTTAAAGTCCTCTAGGGCTATTTTCTTAATCAATGTAGTGTAATATATTTATATCCATTGTAAAGTATATGAAGCAGAGTTTTATTCTTTTTGATGATTTATAGAAGTGTAGTGGCTGTACACTGCTTTCAACTGTCATACAATATTTGATGACTGTATCTGAGTTGAGGGGTACTGGTAGAAATCAGGTATGAATCCCTTGTAATATGATTCTGCCTAAAGATTATCTGCTTTGTCCTGTGACCTCTCATCCCTCTCCCTCCCCTTCTGGATGTCTCAGATCTGTCAGCTTTCCAGGAGTGGTTTTGTTTGTCTTTGCATGACTCTTTCTCTATATTACACATATAAATAGTAATTGTTCTTTATCTTTCTCATTTTGGCTTAATTCACTTAGCATAATCCATGCGGGATCCATCCATGTTAACATTAATGGCATGAGTTTATCCTTTTTGATCACTGAGTAGTATTCCATTGCATATTTTGGAGTGTTGTAGAGACTACAGAAGAGAGGGGGGAATTCCATACTGTCAAACTCTACAAGGATACAAAAAAAAATGGAACTTCAATAAAAAATTAACAAAATAAAAAATAAAGTAAGGACTTGCTTTTACTGATCATAACTAAATAAAGTGATATAACTTCTAGTCTATGCATTCTAGGTAAACTGACTAATAAAGCCACAGTAACGTCATTCATGCTCAAGCTATTAGAGTACATTTAAGTTCAGAGTGTTGAAAAAGATGCAATAATTATGTTGGTGCTTCCATGAGTTCTAATTGCCTCTTGTATGATTACTGATAATTTCAGGTAATTGTCAGCAATATGAAAGAGGTTTTTGTGGCCCCACATGAAATATTACTCTAGGGAAGATGTTACAAAGCTGAGAGGGGAGTCAAGGAAAGGGAGGGTGAATTTTCCTACTATAATTTGCTCAATTTACTCTCTAAGCTAAATACATTGCTAAAATCTAGTGACTTAATCACCTCCTTTGACAACCATATGCTGACACACAATATCAGCTTTTAGCAAAGAAGAAAAATCAGATGTCAAAGTATCTTTCCATCTTTAAATTCCTAACTTTTCAGAAAATGCAGTCATTTAAATCATTTGGAAACCTACCTGAGCAGTTTTCCATGTAAAATGCCTGAACTGGCAGGCGTGGCACAAGATCATGATGCTGCACAGGGGTGAGAACCTCAAAACATGCCAAGGCCGCTATGCTGCCTGGGAAGAAAAGCACCTGGACACAACACAGGCTAATTTCACTCTATTAAGACGTGGATGGATGGAGCAAAAAAAAAAAAAAAAAGAGAGAAAATTTTAAAATAGAAATGCTCAGTAAACTATACACACGGATACATTCAGTACAGGAAACGTATAAGAACTGTTTCTGAAAATAAGTAACCCATTTGTGAAGACATGTGCTCACTATGGCAAAATGTTAAGAGATAAAAGACTAGATACCCAGTAAAAGTCATAAGAGAACCAGGTGGCTTATGTTTCTCTTCTAGAACACTTATCAATAAGATGTCTAAAGACAATCACTTACTTTTTTGCTTTATCCAAATATCAAAAGGTCAGAGTGGCTCAATTTACTGTTTCTTACATAAACTTTTTTTCATTGATTTAGAAAGGAGAAGAGCAAAAAGATAGTAAAACTCCAATCAGCCCGAGAGAAAGGTTAAAGCCATTCTTTTTTATATCCATTCTGGGTAGTGATCCATAAAAAATAATTAGGACGAGGGTAAATCTATTAGGTAGCACAGATTCACCATCAGTCTCGTCAATCTGTATTTGCTCAGGCACTAAAGATTTGTGGGACTCTGTCTATATGGATAATTAAAATTTACATTAAATATATATGTATAAACTTCTCTTCCTTTGTGTCCTCGAGTCCATGTCTCTGAGATGACTGTCTGACTCCTTTTAGTCTAGACTAGCATTATTGTGCACGCTGATCTAAAAGTAGTCATGCCCCCCACTCTATTTTATTTGTTGCATTGTCCAATTTCTCACACATTTCTAAACATCCATCACACAGCTGTTATCTCTCCCCAACACTCACTGTCACATTCGCCTTGATCCTCCCTTCGAGCTAAGCTCCTTTAACACCAGCTGCCATGTCTATTTCCTTCATCCCTTTGCTGAGCAGAGGTGGCTGAGCTCAGGGTCTCTAACTCTCAGATGCTAGCTGTGTTTGGTGAAGGATTTTGCGTTAGAGAGCTGTCAGAGCTGGCCTGAAGGAGGGCACATTTGAAATCATCTCTCTTATTGAGAGATAAGTGTTCACTGTCACTTATTCTTCCATTCTCGCTTTTACCTTTCACACGACTTCCATATTTATCCTCTGGCTGCCTGCATATTGGACAGTGTTATTGCTGATAGTGTTATGTGACCAGATATGCACATGTATGGCTGAAGTGACTGATGCCTGACCTTCAGCACTTCTGATGCTGAATGTACACATTCAGGCCTCATCCAAGACTCTTTGGGCTGCGCTGTTGATCTCTGTGCAGCTCTTATTTTCCATAATGGCAAATGCTAAGTGATAAGGCCAAAAATTTATTAGGCTCCTTTCTTCTAAGGTAATTAAATGTCATCGTCTTTTTTTTTTTTTGGCATGCATCCAAGCTCAAACTATAGAGCAAATGCAAAAGAGAAGCTTTACCCTCTTAATTGTGTGTTTGGTGGGGGAGGGTTTTTTTCCACCTAGTTTCTCAAATTCATTTGGATTACTCAATAGGAATCTTGTAGTCTCTCTCTCTCTCTTTCTCTATCTCTGTATATGTCTATCTATCTACCTATCCAATATTATAGATATAAGTACATAGGTATACACAATGTAAATTCATTTTCCAAAGTTAGTACAGGCTAACTAACAAGGTCTATAGCTTATATGGTAATCAACATTCCACAATTTGCTCAATATTCCCCAAATTATGAGCACTTGAGAGGTTAGTGTACACACACACACACACACACACACACACACACACACACACACACAGAGGCAGGTGAAAAGAGAAAAAGCAATGAGACCAAAAGCTAGACAGAGTCCAGGCATATCGCCCACTGTCAGGTTTACAGTAACTTAAAAACTCATGTAACCAAACTAAGTCACAAATGAATGCCCAGGCTAAAGACCGATGCGAAGGTCAGAACTAAATCACCACCTTCTGTCAGCAAAGTTTAATGATGTCTCCATTAGAGAAAAAACAAAGAATCATTTCAAGAGATACTTCTCACAAAGTTGCTGTGAACGCAATCTACCTGTGGCAATTCCAAATTCAAAAATTTAATATCCAGTTTAACTGTAATCCTTGTCTGCAGGGTTTTCCTGTTTTCTTACACAGAGAAACAAATGTATCTCGGAAATGAAATGAATCTGAACAAAACCAGCGTGAATTAGTGGAATAAACAGTATTTAAAGGCTCTTTTCCTTACTTACACAAATTTGATAGAACCAGCGCGCCACACTGCTCCTGAGAGTGGGAGCGAGCAGCCAGGAGAGGGCCACCCCAAGACAGATTATTTTGGGGTAAACACATTTTACACACTCCCACTCCATGGATTTTGTTTAGATCTCTCCATTTAATAAAACACACAGTGTTCCTGTCTGTTTTGGTCCTTGGAGGTCATTCTGATATTGATATTTCTCTTGCTGAAAATGTAATTTTATCTGGCTTTACAAAATGTACTCTGCAGATATATACCTGTCTCCTAAAATGTAGTTGTACCTGAAAATAGTCAGCCCAGTGGAGTAAAAGGGTGGCTCACTGTATGTGCGTTGTGAAGTACAAAAGTTTTAATCAGCTCTGGAAGCCACGGACCTTTCTGAGCTTGCCGACTCAGCACACGGCTACTGAAGGCTGCAGGGAAGGGGAGCTCTCCCAGCGCCTGTGGAAAGGGAGGATATTATTTGCCTGTGCACAGAAAGACATGTCTGGTGTCTGAACTTTAGGTGTCCACCAAATTGAAAGCAGACACCCATGTTAGGGAGGCTTAAATGTAGGAATCAGCTCATATTTCCTACTGCACAGAGCACAGGTCCGCCCCTTCTCATTGTCATTGAATCATCTTCATAAAATAGACATGTAATCATAGATGATGCCCAGTGCTTAGAGAATAAAGCTAAACTTCCTACATGGCGTAGATTGCCTTTCACTTGGTTGCTATGCCTACTTGGCAAAGTCATACCTTATATAAATTCAACTCTGTCTACTCAATACATAGGTGCCCAATGACATAAGATACAGAAGAATGAGTAAATATGGTGACTAGTCTCTCTTGAGATTCAACACTAGTAAGTCAAGGGGACCTCAGTGCCATGAGTGTCGCCATCACGTGTCCCTAATCCAATCACATGCCATTCCCCTCCAACATCCATTCTCCGTCCTCACTGTGGAATGGAAACCCTAATTCTTATTTCTGAGAGGAGGAGGAGCCAGCAGAGCAGAGCTCCCCAATCCTCCCCCTATCATCCTACCACCCACTGTCTTGTCTCTGGGCCCATTTACTTCATTTTCTCTTTTAACTCTGAAGTTCCTCCTGACGTCATCCATTTGTACTTCAGATCTCACACCCTACATAGTGCTGGACACCCCTCAGCATATGTCCACTCTCTTCCCACATCATCAGTCGCCCCCTCTCTACTAGATCATTCCCATCGGCATATGAGCATCTTTCTATATCTCCACTCCTCATCCTCCTCCAGTGCCTACATTACTTCCCTTCCCCTCCTTTACTATAAAAAGCCTTAACGTGTTGTCCTTGCTCTTTACTGCAAATCCTCAGGGCCATTCTCCCCTGAGTCTGCTTGTATCAGACCTCTTAACCCCACCATTCCACTCAGAGAACTTTCTGGTGCATGACTGTTCCACCTTGCCAAACCCTTTGGCCAATTCACAGTCATCGTGCTCTGATCTGCAAGGGCCACTTGATTTCACTGCCCCTGTTTAGAACCACTTTATTTTAGCATCCAGGACATGACTCACCTTCATCCTTCCCACCTCACTGGCAGCTCCTTTAGAGTCTGTGCTGTTTCCTCCTAAGCCTTCCTGACTTCTAAATCCAGAATGCCCCAGAACTCAGTTGCTCGCCTCCAGCTAGTCTCTCTTACTAAGGGCATTTACCCCAGGGCTTTAATACCATTTATCCAGTAATGGCTCCAAATTTATACCTATAGCCTAGAATTCTCCCTGCACTTCGCTCATCCACCTAAGCTGCCTACTCAACATCGCCAACTAAAAATGTCTAGAATTCCTGATTTCCATTCTCACAAAGCCATCCTACCTGCCTCTTGTAGTTTTCTGATCCAGTTAATAACAGCTATGACCATCCTATTGACGGGTTATAACTGAGTCATTCATCACTATTCCTTATCACTTGTGTACACTGGTATGATGGTCATTTAAATACATTGACTCTTCAGAACAGGACAAGGGTATGACCACTCCCACTGTCGTTGCTCCCATGCTGGTCCACACCCTTTCTTCCCTGGATTATTAAAACAGCTTCCTAAGTGAGACCCCACTTTCCTATTGCTCCCATCCAGTCTATTGCAACCCAGCTGCCAGCAGGATTCTTTGAAAACAAGTCAGAGGATATCAAAACCAATGAGGCTTTACTACCTCACTCAAAGCAAAAGCAAAAGTGGTCACAATAATCTCTAGGCTCTACATGAGCTACAGTTGTCACTAGTCCTTGGAACTTGCCTCTTGTCATTCTCAGCTTTCTGTTCAAGCCACACCAGTTCTTTGCTGTTTCTCTGGCACAACAAGCACGCTCCTTCTCAAAGTCTCTGCATTGTGTTCCTCTTTAATGATACTTCCCCCAGAGGTGCACTGGGTCAGCTCCTGCATTTCCGCCAGGATGGCTCGTTGGTGATGTCGTCTAGGTCACAAGACATTATCCCCCATCACACATCCTTTTCCCTTTATTTTGCTTTGTAATACTTCTCAATGTACTGAAATGATCACCATTTCACCTTACAGGCACACCTCATTTTATTGTGCTTTTGTTTGTTCCTTTTCTAGACTCTTGAGGCGAGCAGTAAGGTTGTTTGAGTGCTCCCTTGTTTCTTGAGGTGGACCTGTATTGCTACGTACTTTCTTCTTCATAACGCTTCTGCTGGGTCCCATGGGTTTTGATAGATTATGGCTTCATTTTTGTTCATCTCCACGTACTTTTTAAAAAATTTTTTACTTGACTTCCTCATTTATCCAGTAGTTGTAAAGCAAGCAACAAGAGCATTTGTTGGAAGCTTATTAGAATTCTGCTGTTTTGCATGGATGACCTCATTTAAACTTCTAAACAACAGTCTGTAGTAGGCACCATTAGTTCCCTTTATACTGTGGAGGCTAATGATTACACAGGTAAAATAATTTTGCCCAAGGTCACACACAGTAATGGCAATGAACAGAGCCTGGGACTGAACTCTTTAATCTCAACCATCTGGCTCGTGATACTAAGTTGTCTCAGGTGGGTCACCAGGACAACTAGAAAAGATTCCTCAGTTTGGTGACAAAGTCATCTGAAATGCTTGATAAACTGTGGTCTTGGTTACATACCTAGAAATTCTGGTTTTGGATGGATTTTGAAGATCAGTCTGTTTAATAAACACCCAGGTGATTTTGATGTAGCCAATTCACTGACCAGGTATAGGGAGAAGGAAAGACCACACTGCATTGAGTAATTAGGAGGAATTTAATGAAGGGACTACTTATAAACAGGATAGGGATAAGGTAGGGGGCAGCAATAAGTTAGATGAGATTCCTGGATGAGAGTTAATACCTCTCAGCCAGAGAGAACACGGTGAGAGAGCAGTTACCAGGAGGTTGCAGAGTTGCTGCGGTTGCAAGAGAAGATTAACCTGGAGGAGCTCGAACTTTCTGTCAATGTCAAAGGTGATCAGAAACTGGAGGGCAAGAAAGCCTTGCTTCAGTCCCCAGGGATCAGCCTTCTGAGGTGTGAGCAATGTGGAGAAAAGGAGAGGTACACTGACCAATGTCCTCATACCAGGATCCAATGTCCTCATACCAGGTATTTGAGAATCAGTTTCCAGTGGAAAGAAACATGAGTCCAGTAATTGCACTGAGCATATCAGAAGAACCGGCTAATGACGCCCAAGTGTCTTCCTTGAATGTGTCTCTCAATCTCAGCTCCAAACTCACAATCGCCTGCCTGCTAAACATGCCTACGTCCCACAAACACTTCATACCCACACTTAACACATTTCCCCTAACCATGAACGTGCCCATCCTCCTGCTTTCCTACAGAATAGCAGCACCCCCTTCCACCCAGACTCGTGCAAGAATCTAGGGAGCCATCTGTAACCCTCCCCTCTCCATTTGTTCCAATCAGTTAATCACAAATCCTTTATTCTCCCTACTTGGTATCTCAGGTCCTTCCCCTTCTTTTCTCATTATCATGGCCATGGCCGAGGGCATGTCATCTTTGCTTGGATCATTCCAGGAGCCTCAACATTGTTCTCCCTGCTTCAGACAAGTCTCTTCAGAGCTGCCGAAGCCTTTTTTTCAAAATGCAAATCCCATCGTATTTCTACCAAGCTGAGCACCCTGCAGTGGCTCACACAGAATACACAACTGCAGACACCAACCATGAAGGCAATGTTTCCTTATTTCTAAGTCATTCTTTTGCTAATGGAGAGGGGAAACTATTGCTTTTTGTATATTTCTTAGACAAAGCAAGTCTTTGTTAATTCTTGTACTTTATCAGTCTATCTTGGGTTTCCTTGGCATACAATTTTATAATAAGCAAGGATGATATTCCTGCACCCATTATTTGTTCCAATTTTTACATTTCCTTTCCTCGTTACATTAGAATCTCCAAAACAAAGCAGTGATTAGAATGTTTTGCTATCTAAAACAATAGTGACAGTATTACTTACTTTTTTTGCAGTTTCGTTTTCATCTTACCTTTGTGTTTTTTAATAGCCTTTATTATGTTTTTGAAATCCCTACCTGCTCCTATTTAGCCTTGACTTTGTTTAATTAGGAATACTCACTAATTTAGGGTACCTCTTCAGGTTTTAGGAAAACTAAAGCCTCTACTTGCGCCACCATATGGTAGCACTTGGAGGCCCACCCTTGGGGTCAAACTGAAAGAGAAAAACAAAAGAAAAAAAGGGGTTGGGATCCTCCCCATTCTCACCAGCTTATAGGGTGGCCCCCTTTCCCAGTCCTTTGGTGAGAAATTGGAGGTTTCTCTCCTGTTTCGATGTCCAGGGCACAGTTCAGTGACTAAGGTGCCCTCAGGTGCCAACCAGGAGTGAAAGAGGGAAAACCGGGACCTTTTTTTTGTATTAGCCGCAGTTCAGATTTAGTGCCCCCATCTGTCTGCTCTGCCTGCCTTTCAGAGGCCTGGGGTCCCTGCTTTTGGTATTCTGTCCAGAACTCTCATTGTAATCAGTGGGAGAATAAGTCTTGGGGCTCTCTGTTTTGACCAGCACAAGAAATGACTTAAATTTGCATCTTAAACATTTCCTTTGGGCTTTCAAATTTATTGTCACAAGGGTTTTTGCTGTATTTCCTTTATAAGTTGTTTAATTTGTTCTCTATCTGTAGTTTTATCTCTTTTCTTGTTCTTAATTATATACATTTTTGCTGTCCTCTCTTTTTCTCCACTGAGATCATGAAAAGGTTATCAATTTTATTGGTCTCCTCAAAGAAAGATTTTGAACTCATTGAACTATTCTAGAAGTCATTATTTTCTACTTCAACAATTTCCATCCTTTAATTATCCTCTTCTGTATCTTCTATGTTTATGTTTCTTTTTCTAAATTCTTAAGATAGATTTTAAATTTCATTTTCTTTTTAAATATCAATAGTGAACACAATATATTTTCCTGAGTTCAGTTTTTGGTATGATCCACAAATCTTGGCATTAAAAAATCTTCTTTTGATTGCTTTTTAGATAGCTTGTAATTCAAATTTTGACTTCTATTTTGATTCAAGGATAATTTAGAAGAATTTTATGAACATACATTTAAGACTTTTTTGGTCAGCACTTTAGTACTTGGTTTTTTTTTAATTTTTAAGTTAGGATTAGAGAACATGATCTATGAAAATCAGGGGTTAAAAATAATTATTGGAATTATACCACAGACATGCAAAAATATACATACCCCCTCCAAAATTCAAAGTTAAATATATTCAATGGTTTATTATAACTCATATTTTTCTGGGTCTGAGTGACCCTGAGAAGTACATAGCAAGATTACATACTAAAATTTTACTAATATCAAGTTTCCTTTGCATTTTAATGAGTTTTGATTTATATTTTTGGTTTCATTTGATACAGTTATGTTTATAACCAATGTGCCTTTTTTTATATTGTGCATATTATAATTAGTGTCCTAATTTATCCTGTTGAGCACTTTTCACCTTAAGTTCTCCTAAGTGGAATATTAAAATGATAATCTCTATTTTTCTTGGTATCCTTTTACACATTCCTGCATTTTAAACCATTTCTCTTATCTCTTTGACTTGAAAGTGTATCATATTGCTAGATTTTAAGTGACTCTGTATAAAATAAGGGAATGTGCTATGTTCATAATAGTATGCAACGATACATCAATTTTTTCTTTATATCTTCCATTATTTTCCACTTATTTTACTGTGCTATTTCCTTTCCTTGTTTTTTTCTTTTTTTTTTTTTTTTTGGCTTCATCAAATCATGGTTCACTACAGCCCTTTCCTGCACGCCAGTTAATTTCTAAGTTCTGCATTTCTTGAGACAATTAGAAAAACTGAAATGGACTTAGTACTAGATAGACTAAAGGTACTGCTATTAATTTTGTTAGGTATGATAATGGTATTGGGCCGCACTTTTTAAAAAATAATTCATCTATTATAGATATGTACCAGGATACTCTCCAATGAAAAGACAGAATGTCTTGCTGACTGTACGATACCCAGGGTCTGGTGGGGAAACAGCTGGGGCACTATATAACATCAGGTATTTCTTGAAATTGGGTGTTGGTTATCTGGGAGTCCATTTTACCACTTCATGTATGTCTGAAATTTTCACATTAAAAAAGTGAAGGGAAAAGGCTACTTTTTTTTTTTTTTTTTAGCACACAAAGCCTTTTGTTGTCTTTGCACCTCCTTTTTTTAAAATATATATTTTTATTGTTATTTATGTCTTTTACATTTTGTATTCCCCTCGGGTAGCCCACCACCAATTCACCCGTGATCCATCTCATGGTCCTTTGTGTTCTTTTCTATTCCATTTTGTGCCCTTATCCTGCCCCCCTCCCCCCACTGAGTATCTCTCTCCTATTTGGGTTCCTTATAGTCCTGTTATAAGTGAAACCATTCGATATTTTTCTTTTTCTTTCTGGCTTATTTCACTGAGTATGATCCCCTCTAATTCCATCCATATCGCTGCAAATTGCATGTGTTTATCTTCTTTGAATGCTGAATAGTATTCCATTGTGTATATGTACCACATCTTCTTGATCCAATCATCTATTTTTGGACATCTGGGTTGCTTCCATACCTTTGTGATTGTGAACAATGCCGCAATGAACATACGGGTGCATGTATCCTTTCGGATTAGTGTTTTTGTGTCCTGTGGGTAAATTCCCAAAAGTGGTATTGCTGGGTCGTATGGGAGCTCCATGTTGAGCAGTTTGAGGAATTGCCATACAGCTTTCCATAGTGGTTGGACCAGTTCACATTCCCACCAGCAGTGTAGAAGAGTTCCTTTTTCTCCACATCTTTTCCAGCATTTGTTGTTGCCTGTATTTTTAATGTGTGCCGTCCTCTCAGGTATGAGGTGGTATCTCATAGTGGTTTTGATTTGCATTTCCTTGATTATAAGTGATGTTGAGCATTTTTTCATGTGTCTGTTGGCCATTTGCTTTTCTTTGGAGAAGTGCCTTTTGAGCTCTTCTGCCCATTTTTTGACTGGGTTATTGGCTTTGTTTTTGTTGAGTTGTGTGAGTTCCTTGTAAATTTTTGTTATTAGTCCTTTATTGGATGTATTGTGTGCAAAGATCTTTTCCCAGTTGGTAGGGTGTCTGTTAGTTTTAGTTAATGTCTCTTTTGTTGTACAGAAGCTTTTTATTTTGATGTAATCCCATTTGTTTATCTTGTCTTTCACTTCCTTCGCTTTGAGGGATGTGTCTTTCAAGATTTTGCTGAGATGTATGTCGTGTAGAGTTTTGCCTATATTTTCTTCTATACATTTTATGGTTTCGGGTCTTATATCCATGTCTTTTATCCATTTTGAGTTGACTTTTGTGCAGGGTGTGAGGTAGTAGTCTAGCTTCAATTTTTTGCATGTGGCTGTCCAGTTTTCCCAGCACCATTTATTGAATAGACTGTCCTTGTTCCACTGCATTTTCTTTGCTCCTTTGTCAAAGATTAGTTGTTCATAGATATGTGGCTTTAATTCTGGGTATTCTATTTGGTCGTTGCACCTCCTAATGTGCATGTCATGCACACATCAGCACTAGCAATCTCCCCTCAACTTCCACAGCACTAACTCAGGAGTCAACAGTTTTTGTTTTTTTTTTTTTTTTTGGTAAAAGACCAGGTAAGTAAATATTTCAGGCTTTGTGGATCAAGAGGCAAAATTGAGAATTTATGTAGGTACCTATACAATAACAGAGAAAAATCAATGTCCATAAACTATTCTTTGGCTAAAGTCAATATACAATAGTAATAAGTGAGTATAACTTTTGTATAAATTTAATGAGAAGAATGGAGGTGTTTATTTTTTTGTTTGTTTGTTTTTAATAATTAACAGTTTGTTCAATTTGCGCTCAAAAACAGCATCCCTTATCATGGAAGAAATGTGCCCTCATTTTCCACAGAGCTTTTCTTTGCTTCTCTGAAACACAGTGAATTTCCTCCTGGGAACTCACCAGAATGTGTTGCCTACATCTTATGTCCTTCAGCACTATACTCACAGTCTTGAAGGACTTTCGTTTAGGGAAGCAGATGAAGAGTCCAGGCTCTAGGGTAAGACTTTCCGGTTTTGAATTTCAGCTGAATGGCTCATCGTTCTACCTATTTGCTTAACCTAGCTAGAAGCTTCAGTTGCCTCTTTACAAAATGACTTCTAGTACTTTGACAAGATTGTTGTAAAGATTTATTGAGCTCATAAATGCAAAGAGAAGAATTCATGGTACATTGTAGGCATTTGTTACATGTTATTTTCTCTTAATTTCTTCCCAGCCATTTTAAATTGTAAGATCATTCCGAGCTTGTGGGCCATGCAAAACAAGCAGGGGGGGCATATTTGGTCTGTGGGCTGGAGCTTTCCCACCCCCGTAGGAGTGCTGCCATTTGGGGGGTTGTGCTATTGCTTTTTTCTCTGGCTCCCGGATCCTTTAAGACCAGTTCCTTGGCCCATTCACTCACTCCTTTTCATTGCCCTCTCTATTCACGCCTTGGGCTCGGGCCCAGCTGCTGAGGCCCTGAAAGCAGGAATCAGCAATCATCTGGTAAAAGCTAGGAGGCACAATGCCCCTATGTATCAGTTACGTCTGCCAGTTTCTATTGTCAAATGTAGTGGAGATTTCCATTCTTCACCAAGACACATTTCCTTCTATCCCTGGCAGGGAAGGGATTATACTCTGCGAGCTCCCAAAGTTCCATGTACACGTGTTACTTGTTCCAGCTAATGAAAATGAGAAATAAAGCTCACCTCTGGGTAAAAACATTTAAGGGTCTATGTGCAATTACTCACCCTTCTCCCCAACCCCCACTACAGTGACTATTGATTTCCAGAGAGTGGAGCTTCAGTCATCCCAGTTTCTGATGCAGACCTCAAATGATAGGCATTTGACATAAAATATGAAAAAGAAATGTTTGCTGCATTTTTTATCACTGAGGTTTGGAAGACTCGTTTCCACAGATTAAACCAACTCTACCAGGACTAATGTACTATGACAAGAGGAACATTCCCTCCTTGGATCCCTCAGCTGAAAAAGCTGGCATTCTCCTGCTCACATGGGAAGATAAGACTCGACCTATGTGTTCTCATTCCTTGTCATAGCTGTTTGGGGGTCAGGAGGTACTTAGATTGCCACTTTAAGGGCTGGCACTGACCCCAATCCCAGGGTCCACAGCACTCTGCAGATGAAGCTCTCTCCAGGAATCCTGATGTTCCCCCAGGGCTCTCCATCACTGCACCCTACGCTTGGCTTTCTGAGTCTGAACTCCCCAGGTGCTCCTGCCTGACCTGTAATTGCTCCACTCAGAACAGATGGAAAGCAATCAGACTGGAACCAGGAAGGAGGGCAGCGGGGACCTGATCCTGGGCCACCATTTCCCCAGGAAAAATCCGACGTAGAGCTTACAAAGTCATTCTAATCTGGTTCCTACCTTCATCCTAGCATCATTTCTCTCACCTTCCACTCATTTCACTTTGGGCTTTTGACATCAAGCCAATATGGAGTTTCAGTCTTCCTTCCTACAGCAATACTGTTTTCTTATTCTTTGTACCCACTCACTGCCAGCACTCTCTCCCACGACTCTGTCGGCATCATTCTCAGCTCCATGCCCTTCCTAAGCACTCCTTTGCTACTGTTTGCCTTTGATAAGTGAAATCCCCATTTCGTTTATAGCCCTGGATCTTGGCAGGTGTTTAGCCCGTGGAAGAGCCTATATTGTCTACGATCCCATTGGAACTTTGAATCTAGTGATGAAGACATGGGAAAATAAGACATACTATATAAAAAAAACATTCAGGAAGAAAGAAAGTGCATTCATGAAAAGATGGTCTTTTTGTTTGGGGAGGGGAGGAATCAAAAATGATCAGAATAGCAGCAAACTAAAAAAAAATAGTTACTCGTTCAAACAGAAGCTAAGTAGTAGTGATAGTTTGTGTTAACTCATTAATATGTTTATTGTATGCTTGTACAACAACAACAACAACAAAAGTAATCAAGGCAGTTCCAAGCAAAAGGCACATAGTGGTAAAAGTGAAGAAAACAAAAGTCAATAATTCAAAGGGATATATGCACTCCTATGTTCATTGCAGCACTGTTTACAATAGCTAAGTTAGGAAAGAGCCTAAGTGCCCAATGGCAGGTGAGTAGATTAGGAAGAGGTTGTTTGTATATACAACAGAATACTACTTAGCTATAAAAAAAGATGAACTCCATCCAGTGTGATGACATGGATGGAAGTGGAGAGGATTATGTTCAGAGAAATAAGTCAGAAAGAGAAAGATAAATACTGGGTGATTTCACTCATGTGAAATATAGAGGAAAAAAAAGGAATATACAAAACTAAACCAAAACAAGCCCCAGAAATATGACTGCAGAATTGAGGTACTAGAGGTTGAGGGGGGAGGTGGAAACAAAGCAGGGAGGGGCCCAATGATATATAGTAAAGAACTATTGGTGCCTTGATGGTGGGGATGAGATGGTAACATCCATCTAAAGTGGTGTGAACCTACTCCCCAAATCATGTACAGTGATATAAACTAATGTTACCTCAATAAAGAAATCTTTTTATCCCTATTTTATTAAGTTAAGACCCAACTCACAGAAGGGAGTGGACATATAGAAGGGAAAAATGGAACCAGAAATCCCTGAGTAAGGTGTAAGGCTAGAGTAACAAAGTAAGTTTGATGGTATAGTGCACCAATTATTACCAGAGTAGATAAAACAATCCAAATCACCATTGGAAATGTCTTATAAAATTGCCAATTCCTCTCCCAAAAGGTCTGTCCTCACCAGACAATCTTATAACATTGGTCAACAGTGAGATCATTACTGACTTAAAAAGGACCTAATCTGTAGTATCTTGGTGTGCTGAACATGAATATAACCCTAAAAATTGTTTATTAGCTCTCGTTTTGAAGATATTTCATATAATTCATTTTATATGTTTCACCATGTAAATTTATCCAGTAGGACTGCAACAACATCCTAATACCATCATGCATACATCATGCAGAATTGACTGCATCATTTTCTGATGCAATGCAATACTACTGCCAGTCAGCTGCTGAAGTAAGCTGATGTCAGCAGTGCACTCTAGAAAGCCCTGTTGGAAAGGTTGAGCATTGAAAATGTTCCAGACATTGTGCGAGACAGTTGAAGTTACTGTTCCATAGAACTGTTATTCTTTTATCCATTTAGGCACAATACAAAACAGCAATGCCCCGAAAGTGAGTTAATAGCGTGGACAATTTCTGCTCTATTTGTGGGGAAGTGACATTTGCCAGTAAGAAGAAAAGTATCACTTCTCAAGTGAAAAAGCCTTATCATCTTTACTTTAGATGCAAGGTTGGTGACCAAGACAAGCCTTGGGCCCTGGATAGATGCTGTGCTACATGTACAACACAGCTTTCACAGTGGTTAAGTGGCAAAAGACCATCAATGCCATTTGCAGTCCCCAGGGTGTGGAGAGAGGTAAGCAACCACATAAAAGACTGTTACTTCTGCTTGGTTCCTCCTCTTTCGGCAGAATAACGAAGCAAAAGAAGAGGAGAATAGTCTACCCAAACATTCTGTCTGCATTGAGACCAGTTCCATATGGTGAGGGACTTCCTATTCCAGAACCTCCAGCAGAAGATTCTCTTGATTCATCTGATGAGGACAAGGGTGAGACGACCTGTTCTTCTCCTGTTCCATCAGCATCCAGTGATCCAGATTTTCACTGTGGTGCATCATCAATCCCACACAGACTAACACAGGAAGAACTAAATGACCTGGTTCATGATTTGGACTTATCTAAGAACAAGGCAGAATTGCTAGGATCAAGACTCTAACAATGGAATCTTCTAGAAGAAGATGTCACAATTACTTTCTATTGAAAGCGCCACCAGCAGTTGGAGCCTTTCTTCAGAAAAGAAAGTACTCTGGTATTCTGTTCCGATATTGAGGGCCTCATGAGCGCCTTAGAAATCACTCATGACCCACAAGAATGGAGACTATTTCTAGACTCTTCGAAACTGAGTCTTAAGGCTGTGCTTTTGCACAATGGAAACCATCTTCCATCTATTCTATTCCTGAACAGCTGTACAAGAGACAAGCGAAGAAATCTAAGTAGTAGCCTATAACTTGATTTTTTACAGGTATTAACTGGAGGCCTATTACTATTCGCATGCATTTCATGATGGAAACATCTATTTATTGCATATTACAAAAAAACTACAGCCAAAATTAGAATTTGACTGTCATATTCATGGTGAGCACATACAAATTGATAGGAAATGACTAATTTTATTTCAGTAAAATGACTTTTGTAAAAATTTGTTGACCAGTGTAATTGATTGTCAATTCGCTGGGCCAGTGTCTGGCACTCAATCTTTTTCCGGTTGTATCTATTATGGTAAATTAATGATTTTGCATTCTGGTCCATGATCACTTTCTTGTGGGCTTGATTACGATAAACTAACAACCCAGAACCTGTACCAAGAACATGAGGGTTTCCAAAATCTGGAAATGTCAAGACCAGCCTCTGCTTCACTATTTTAATTAACTACTTAACTAATGAAGACATGAATGATGTGAGCAAAAGCAAAGGCACATGGAAACAGCTCATAAAGGTCAGGTTGTGCTGGCAGGGCTCTGAGCCCTGATGCAGCCTCCCTCAGCACCCTGTTTCCACGACCACCACAATGAATAACATCACATTGCTTCATCTGTCTCTTCTGATTTTCGAATCAATCAAAGTCCCCACTTTCTCATGATTTTTTTCCTTTGAAAAGACCCCAGCTTAGATGGATTATCTACAATCTCACCGCACAGCTGAGTAGACAAGTACTGAAAAATTCTAGAAGGTTCCGTGCACAGCAGGTTAGATACAGCACAACCATACAAAGCAGCCCTACCAACTGTCCACACTATCATTTTTTTATTTGATAATATTCACTTAAATGCTTATAATTTTCATTTGCAAATCCAGATTTCAAGTTAATTCGGCTCATCTTCACAGGGAGACTGGAAAGTCCTTACAGAAAATTCTCCCCAGGACACAGAGTAAGTGCTAATTTAATGTTTCTTAATTCTTACCTGTTTCAGCATAAAATTAAAAGGAAAAAAAAAACATTAACACTTACCAAGGACTATTAATTATATGCCAAGCATTGATATTTTGCATCTAATGCTTCACCAGAGCATAATCATTTAAGAAATAAATACTTCATGTTTCGGAAGAAATAAAGTAACAAAAACTTCACCTACAAAGTTTAAGTGTGACTATCACCCTTCAGCTATATATCTAAAAATTCCACAAAGGCCACTCTTGCCAAATTTAGTTATTTTCACATATTTTTAAAGTTATTTTCACATATTTTCAAATATGTACATAAATATCTTTTATATATACTGGACCCTACTATATTTGTTATTCTATGATTTTTTTTCACTTATTGGTAATTTAAAACTTAATGAGCTAGTACCATAATATTTGTGGTTCACCTGCTTCTTCTCAATCTCTGCCTAACATTTCACAGAATGCGTGTCATTAATGATTTGGTGTCCCCTTTTAGGATGGACATTAGTTTGTTTCCAAAAACTCACTCTATTGGATACACCAAAATTCAACTACTAGCCTATTGATAATGGTTATGTCTAATTTTTCCTCTACAGCAAAATATTCTGAAATAGGAATTACACATACATTATTGTGCACAACTGAAGAACTCTTGATGGATTCATAGATGTGGAATTGTTGGGTCAAAGGCATATACACTTTATATCCTGTAATTAATGCCACGACAAAATGGTAGCTTTACTAAAGAATACTTGCATTGGATATTATGCAAATGAAATAAGTCAGAGTAGAAAGACAAATACAAGACTGTAACATTCATTTATGGAAAATAAAGAAGCAAAGCAAAGGAACAGATAAAAGTAAAGAAACACAAGCCCTAGAAATCTGACTGCAGAACTGAGGCTACTAGAGGAGGGTGGGGTGGGGAGCAAAGGGGAGATGGGGCCTAATGATCTGTGGTAGAGGATGATGGGGGCTTCGATGGTAGGCAAGATATTGTAGCACACATTTGGAGAGGTGTGCACCTATACCCCCAAATCATATACAGTGTTGTAAACCAATGTTACCTCAAATAAAAATACTGTAAGAGTAACAACAAAAGGAATACTTCCATCAATAATGTATGTACTATATGACTTACTTTTAAAAAAAGATATATATATATATTATTATTTATAACTTTTACATTATTGTGTATTCCCTGTAGGTTGCCCACCATGATTCACCTGTGAACCATCACCATAGTCCCTCGTGTGCTTTTCTTCCCTGTTTTGAGCCCTTATCCTCCCCCTCCCTTGCTGAATGTCATGCTCTTATTTGGTTCCCCTATATTCCTCCTATAAATGAAACCATTTGATGTTTTTCTCTTTCTTTCTGGCTTATTTCACTGAGCATGATCCCTTCTAGCTCCATCCTTGTTGCTGCAAATTGCATGTGTTTATCTTTTTTGAATGCTAAATAGTATTCCACTGTGTATATGTACCACATCTTCTTGATCCAATCGTCTAATTTTGGGCATCTGGGTTGTTTCCATAGCTTAGCTATTGTAAACAGTACTGCAATAAACATAGGGGCATGTATCTTTTCGGATTAATGGTTTTGTGTCCTCTGGATAGATTCCCAGAAGTGGTATTACTAGGTCACTATATGACTCACTTTTAACATTTTGCTAATTCTATGCAAAGGAATGTCATATTTAAAGGAAGATTTTTTTTTATTAATAATGTTGGATCTGTAAGTTCATTGTCATGTAAAAATTTCTTCTCTGAATTGCCTATTTATTCCTTTAGTCTATTTATTTTGATAGCCTGTTTTACTAATCTGTTGTGGATATTTGTTTTACTGAACATGTTATGGATATTAATTCATTGTCTGTTATACATGTCACAAATATCTTGTCCTCGCTACACCTTAATTTAACTGTGTTCACAATGACTCTGTATTTAGAAATATTTTATTCTATGATGCCTTCTCTTATATTGCCTGCTGAATCTTTTATAGCTTTGTTTTATCATCTCAGCTCTTTAACCCATCTAGAATTTATTTTTTTATCTGGTATAAAGTAAGGATTCTATTTCTGTTTCCTTTCTTGCTCCTGAAGTGCCATTATCTCCATTTTGCAAATAACAAGACTAAAGCTCAGAAAGGTTAAGAACTTGCCTGATACTTCAGAGGTAGCAAGTGCTCCACCTGTGATGTTAACCTATTTGGCCCTTTCTGCAAGCCAAGTCATCTCCCAAGAGTAATGCAGGACACATTCCACACTAAAACATTATTACACTCAGTACAAACAGCCCCCGAATGTCACTCATGTCTGCTGTGCTGCTTTGGCAGTGTGGGTGCCTTGGCACGGCTGATTGTATATAGATATACCTGCCAAGATCTGCTTTGCATTTGCTCAGAGATGGAATCACGAAGTCCAGGAATAGAATTCCATTATTATTCAGCACCAACTAGCTGCTATCATGAAAATGAGGCTGCCTCAAATTGACACTTTCTCAAAGGCCAATTCTTTGTTCTCTTGGCTGACATGGAACCTAAGTGGTAATAACCCCAGCAGAGGGGTAGGGCTGACATTCCACCCCAGTCCAGGAGGCTGAACTATTGTGACTCCAGCTGCGAATCTTGCAAAACCTGTCCTGCGCAACTCTCGCGGAGAGTTAACTGATCCATGCAATGGGACCCAGGGCAGACATCCCAGGGGTTGGCTTCCCACTTTATAATGACTTTGTGTCTAGGACAGTCCTCTATACAGGCCACTGAACAAACTGCTACTAGCCACCATGTCTGTATCTCTGATTTACCAGTGCTGGGCTCTCACATGGAGCCAATAAGATTCCCTCCACCAAAATTCACAATTGGGAACAAGGAAATTAAGTCAGTCTCATCACAAGGCTCAAAGTAGATGACACACAGGTGGGAGCTATGACTGGCTGTGTGTAGCTGCAACAAGAACTGGGAAGCAGAGAAAAAAGATGCAGGGAAGTGGAGGCAAATGGGGTGTTAATGCACAGAGAAACAGAGATATGAGCTAGAGCCAGAACACTGTCTGGATTTTCAGTGACTTTAGGGTTGGATCATTCATTCACTTAACAAATATATGCTGAGCACATTACATGGTCTGCACATGACTGTAGATGATTAAGGACTAGAAGATAGGTGTCACTGTTCAGTAAATTCTTTTTTGTTTAAGTTAATGGCAGGGATTGCTATTTTTTGTAAATAAAGACCTATAACTAATAAAAGCCCACACACGCAAGAATCCTCTAAGTGAGGAGTGTTTAACACTCTCAGCTGTTGCCGGTACCAGCTCCATTCATTACACACACCACCTCCCTAGCTGTGTCATGACTCATTATATAGCCTCTTCCATCACCTTAAGGTGACTCCAAGTTCTTCCAGGGTAATGGTTCTCAACTACCATGACACACGTCCCCAGGGTGTTGTGATCAGTAACGAGGTATGTCATTAGTAATTTTTAAATTATAATGAAGTGCTAAAGTTGGCTAGCACTTTATGATGGCTCCTCCTCACCCTACACCCCCCAGCAGGTTCAAGGTCACCTGTAATGTCAGTTTCACTTGCATTCCCATATGCTTTCTTAGTAGAAGAGGACTATGGCAGAGCCACCATGCAGGAAATTGTGCATAACCCCAGGTGTGAACATAGGGTATGTCAGTACGTGAACATCAGTCCAACTGCTTGTTAAGGTAGAAAGTTAAGAATTACAGAGATTGTCTTTCACAGAAATTTTAGCACATCATAGGAGCTCAATAAAATGCTGCGGTTGCTGTTCCTGATACTACAGAAAGTGCTCCTTTCTGCTCCTTAATATGGAGCCATTGCAACTTGCCATACAGCAATCATCCACATGAACTTGAGGCTTTAGCCCTTAAAAGTTCATCTCAACCTGCAGTACATGCAAAGTTTGGATCAAGTCAAATGGGGAGAGTCAATAAAGATAAAGGCAATGTTGTCAACATATTACTTTTTGATCTCATCCCTTTCTGATGGGAAATGCTTCTCCCTCAGGCCAGAGGATACTGTAGGACAGGGTTTGGCCCAGAGATAGGCACATGCCTGAACGAGGGCCTCTCAGGAGCAGTTTCGAAAAGCTGGACAGAAAAAAAGCATTTTCTTAAATCTGAACTGGCAGAAGTCTGTAAACCTGGAGTTACTTTTCCAGAGAGACTACCACACAGTGGTATGCTAATGCACTGTATGTATTATTTCACTGGATCATTATTACCCAGGACACGCACAACTACTAAGCCCACTTTTCTGATGAGGAAAACAGAACTGAGTTTATATATGTCCAAAGTCATATAATCAGCAAAAAAGAAGAGTAGAGATAGATTTCACTCTCTGTCTTTCTGTCTTGTCCCCTTTTTCAAGGAGGTAAATACTGTTTTTCATGACAGTTTGAAGCCAACCTGCAAATATTTATTCATGAGACCACAGGCAAGTCTGTGGGCATTAGGTGACTTATTACTTCAGTGCTTTTAGGCATGGGGTCAAGAGAACACCAGCCAATGGAGACTTATTAAATATTTCAAACCCCGTGGGTCAGTCTTTGTCCAAACTACTCAAATCTGCCCTTGTAGTGTGAAAGCAATTGTAGGCAAGATATAAATGAATGTGTGTGGCTGTGTTCCAATAAAGCTTTATCGGCAAAATAGGAAATGGTAAAAAGCAAGATTTGGAGTGCGAGTAATAGTTTGCTGTTCTAAGTTATCGCTCACTGGGCAACTACATTATAAATTTCATATAGACAGAATCCATGTGTTAAATATTTTATATTGTTTTATAATCTATCCATGATTAAACATATACACTCTTATTTTAGTAACTGACTACCAGATACACACACAATATACAAAGGTACTAACTGATCAAGTTGGTAAAAGTGTTAACTCATGATGATTTTGAGCATTTGATTCTTGGATATGAGTGTGCCAGATATTTTACTGGCAACAAACACAAGAAAGTCAAAATGAGCTGGCAATGCTGGAAGGTGGGCATATGTCCTTTGAAGAGAAGCAGTCAGCTTTACTCTACGCATGATGAAAGAACTATTAAGCCAATGGAAAACAGAATACTCTAGCTGCATGGAAAATACGTTAGGGGCTTCCTGACTATAGCAAGGTAAGAAATGCCAAAAAAGATACTCTCTTTCTTTGAGAAGTGTAAAGAGGATAAATCACCTTATTCTCAGTGGGAGAAAAGGTACATCTAGTCCATCAATTTTCCAAACAGTACTTGTCCTTAAAATTAAATCACTTTATGAATAAAATACATTTTATGTACACATCAATATCCATGACATAATGGAATTTGCTATAAATAAGAATTTGTGCTTAAAATATTGTATATGTGAAAGAATACAATCTTAGAAACACCTTTTAAAGTCTGATTTTAAGGGAATATAGTTTAAGGATGTTTGGAGGAGGACACTCTCAGCTTTCAACTTCTAGCACCAGTAAATAAGAATAAGAGGGAGCTGTCTCAGGTCTTCTAGAATTAGGCAACCAGAGACCAAGGAAAGGCAATTTTATGACAGTCACTTTTATAAGGTTACTTAAAAAGAGAACCAAGTGACTTTTAAATTCCAGGTCTACACACAGAGGTAATGATTGGTTGTCTGTAAATCCCATTAAACAAAAAGCATTTCATTTGTAGTTTGAGGAAGAATTTGCCCTTGAGGGAATAGGTAGTCTTGTGTGTAATATATAAGAGAGAACCGTGGATTTCCCGAGATTGTCTGCAGTTTGCTTTCTGTCTATACTCCTCTCTTGGATCCAAGCTTGTCCCTAACTTACACCCAAATACCCAGGCATCTGGACACTAAATTTGGGAAATGGAAGCCAAAATAAGACAGAAAAAAAAAAAAAGAAATGGAAGAAATGAAGGAGGGAGGGACAAAAGGAAAGAGAAGGGAAGGTGACTGAATGTAAAATAACTAGAATCAGGTGAGTGGGTCCTGGGCTCCAACGCACAGCACGGATATCACAGGTACTGGTACTGCTTTGTGCTCTTGAAAGTTGTAGAGAGAAGAGCTCTTAAATGTTCTCACCACAGGGTCTCCCTGGTGGTGCAGCGGTTGAGCGCTGCGCTGTGGAGCTGTTGGCAGTGCACGATGAGAGTTCGATGCCCAGCCCAGAGAATCCCACATGGTGCGGTGGACCTCTCCTGCCTCGCCCGCTGCTCCCCTCAGCAGTGGATTTCTGATCTGCCTGTTCTGCGCCCCACTCTGTCTCTGGTGAACCCTTTTGCCACCCCATGCCTCTGGCCTGTACCCTAGCTTTTATGTATAAATAAATAAATCTTTAAAAGAAAAAAAAAAAGAAAATGTTCTCACCACAAAAACACAAATGGTAATTATGTGATGTGAGGAGGTGTTAGCCAACCCAAAGGTAATCATTCTGTAAAATATATATTAAATCAACACATTTTATAACTAAAATTAATACCATGTTATACTGTCAATTATAGCTCAAAAGGGGGGGGGAGAAATATGTGTGGTATAGTTGCTAAGAGAATAGATATTCAATGTTCTAAAAAAAAAAGTGAGATAATGGAGATTAACTAACCTTAAAGTGGTAATCATTTTACAATATACACATAGCAGATCACCATGATTTGTATACCTTAAAGTTACACGGTGTCATTTATCAACAAATCTGAACAAAGGTAAGAAATTCTTTTGAGGAAAAAAGAGAAGGAAGATAAAAGAAGGGTAAAAAGTGAAAAAAGGAAGAGAATTAGACAGCTTAAGAATGAAGAAAAACAGGGTAACCTTGTAGATGTAGTTTTTAAAAATGCCGGAACAGCAGGGACTCTTGAATAGGCTGCGCTGGAGTGTGGATTTGTGCTGCGCCCCTGTTCACTCTCAGCACCCCAGGAGTAGAAGCACTTAGTCCTAAACTCACCTTTCCTTGCTGACGACGCCAACTGCACTGCCACACGTACAACTTCCAAATCCCTGTATCATCGATCCATCTCCTGGTCTCTCTCACTGAGTCTCTAATTGCCAGCCAGATGTGCTGCTTGAGAAGAGCTACTTGATCTCAAACCCCAATATGATTAAACAAAAACTCCTCCTCTGTTCCCCTTCCCTTTCCCAAAGCCCTACCTCCGTGCACCACGGAAAACTCAGGATCTTGACTGCATATCCCTCGACCACAAAGATGCATCCTTCATAGCCTATTTTTGTATTCATTCCTTTCTTTTCATCCTTTCTTTGTAACTCTCCAAATCTTAGGCACTCAAATTTCAAGTTCTTTCATCACTTTACCTTTGGCATCTCCCCATTCCAAACCAAACTGAGAGCACTGGCCTTTGCATGGTTTCCTGCTAGCTATGAAAGCCCCCTAGGACATCTGATAAAATGCAGATGCCTAGGCAGTAGTTACATAAATCAACAGGGTCAAGGATGAGACCCAAGAAAATATAAATATAGGGCCTCCCTGGTGGCGCAAGGGGTTAAGTCTCAGCCTATGAAGCTTTCGGCAGCCACTGCAGCACCAGTTCGATCCCTGGCCAGGGAGATTCCCACATGGCACAGCAGACCTCTCCTGTCTCATCCGCTGCTTCCCTTAGCATTTCAGTGCATCTGCCTGTTCTGCTCCCTGCTCTGTCTCTGGTAAGTCCTTTCACCCTCCTGCATCTCTGGCCTACACCCCAGCTCTTGTATGCATAAATAAATAAATCTTTTAAAAAATATAAATATAGCATGTGTATACATATACATTCACACATATATTTGGTTCTAAATCCCACATAAGTATTCTGAACCCCTTGCATGATGGTATTTGCCTCTTCCTTGAGATCCCATACTCTCGGTCCTCCAGAGGAGAGGTGGGGAGGTACCATAATTCTATGAATCTTTTTTTTTAAAAGATTTATTCATACATACAAGCTGGGGTACAGGCCAGAGGCGTGGGGCGACGAGAGGGCTCACCAGAGACAGAGTGGGAAGCAGAACAGGCAGATCAGAAATACATTGCTGAGGGGAGCAGCGGGTAAGGCAGGAGAGGTCTGCCGCACCATGTGGGATTCTCCCTGGCTGGGCGTCGAACTTGCATCGCGCGCGTGCTGCCGCTGCCGACAGCTCCACAGTGCAGCACCCAACCGCTCCGCCACCAGGGAGGCCCAATTCTATGAATCTTGATGGACCCGTGATGCACAATTATTTTAATCATCATTAAGAAAAACACTGACAATTAAACCATGACATGCAAACCACTATAAGGTGCCTCCCAATTTCAGAAATTTTTTTTTTTTAACATGCATCTTAGAATTGATCAAATAGAGTAAATACTTGTCAAGTACCCATGAAGTTCAGGATTAACCTCGGGTTATAAGCCTGGCCACTCAGACTAAGTTCTCTAAATTACACTGCTGGTAAGAGACCAAACTAAGATCATTTCTAGCTCCAAAGTCCAATCTCAGCCCAAGTACTGCCCAAGAGAACTTACATGAATGGTCAACTCCAGGACTGAAGCTCAACCTCCTGTTTACCTCTCCATGGAATACATGGGAAACATTTAGAAAGGCACTTGGCAGTAGTCATATAAGTGACTACTGGTTTCAACAAATGCCATCACCCCTGCTTCTCTACAGTCTGCGGGGCCGTGAGGGAACTCAGTAGCAGCGGCTGCCAGTGTGATGATGGGGGAGAACAGGCTGCCCTCACGCCCCAACATGGGGACTAAGCCCAGCTCTCCGTGGTCAGGAAGGCTCCTGGACTAAGTCACTTGGAGAATGAGACTTGAACAATGTGAGTAGCATTTAGCCCTCAAAGCAAGGGGTGGAAATGAGGAAGGTTTCCATAAACCCCAGCCCTGACAGATAGGTCCTTGGACTCTTCTTCTCTAACCAAAACACTGAATCACACAATTCTTTGGGGCACCTATATCCACTTTATAAGAGTCCCACTGGCTCCCAAGTGTCCAGATGAGGCCCACTGGGAGGAAAAGCAAACTTCAATCAGGGGTCTGTCAAGGGGACAGATGCACAGATTTGTGTGCAGGGCAGATGGCAACCAAGCAATAAATTAGCCCTATAAAATATTTGTTTTAAATGTGTAACCTCTTATTTATAAGGCTGATGGAATTACAATGTTGAACTAATTGCCAAGGCCCTCTGCACACACACCCCTGTCCCTCCATGCAGACAGCTCAACTTGCAACACATCTGGGAAATGCTTTACTCTCCACAGTGATGATGTCAGCCTGGGCAGAACTGCAATATGGGTGGGACAGAAGGAAAGCATGAGACAACCTCAGTGGGAAACCAGCCCAGCAAGCTCTTGGAGCCTGGGACAGAACAGAAGGCCACACTGGTTGGCTTTATGGTAGGCTCCTAGCAAACACAAAACCAAACTCAGGCATTTAATTAGGGATTCAAAGTTTCCCTCATCCAAGATCACTAAAAATCATTTTTCTTCTCTTTCCCATTTTTTAAATGACAGAAGCCATATTGAAAAAGAATGTTTATAGGATAGGCACACTTTTGCTGAAAAACTTGTTCCAGAGTAAGGAAACAGATGTCCCATCCCATTCACCCAAGCCAGGTACAGGCAAGCACAGAGATGGAAGATATTCCAGAATTTAATCCATGAAAACTGCATGATTAACTCAGACTTGCCACCTGGAACTGGTAAAGAGCTGGAAAACATCTACTACAGGTACTTCCTACATGAAGACAGGTATTTGAAGATACCTAAGAGTCTACTGAAAGCTCTGGACATCCTAGTCCTGTTACTGGAAAGCAGACCTCAATTTGTCAGCCAGGTAAAAAATGACTGCAGTCGAGTTTTCTTCTGGTGTTCCAAAGGCAGAGATAGACACTCTCCCCTGCATTACCCCAAACCTGGTCCCTGTTACATACATCCATTACTGCAGATATAAGGCTGGACTCTAGGGAACCATTTACACTTGTGATGCTCTGGTGGACTGCACGCTTCCAAGGGCCAAGGTCCCTTGCACCTGACACAGTATTTGGCAGGATGTTCTCAATGCAGGCTGAGCAAAATGTTAATAACTAAATAGCGACACTACCCTTTGTTAGACAACTGTGATTTTTAAGAGTCCCTTGAAAAGCAGCATGAGAACACACCAAGTTAGATTCATGGATTAACACAGCATATATCCAAAGCTTTGTCCAGTTTTAGAGTTTTCCCATATCAGTGTAAAACATGTATTTTCTAAATACTTTTCTTTTGAATCATTCCCTTTGTTAGTTTTTCCCTTGCCCAAGCAACAACAGCCAGGAAGCCATGATTTTGTGTGCTAATTATAGGTTGTTCAGATATACAATGAAACACTGAATTATTAACCTAGACACCACTCATATGTATATTGTCTCCAATTCTCCAGCGTGTGGTAACAGAATGAGACATGTGCCCCACTTTAAGAAATCCTGGGTTAATAAAATATTAAAACTGAAAAGGTTAGTAGAGAAAGCCAAGCCCAAACTACTCATAAACAGGTAAGGAAAATGAGGCCCAGAAGGAATCTATTTCTTTTTCAAATGACAGAATCAGTGAGTGACAGAGGTTGGACACTCCCAGGGTCCCAGCTCATATTTGATTTACCTTTTTTTATGTTTCTGTTCAAAAAATTTTAAATTAATTTGCCAGATGTTTACATAATTATATAATTTTGGAAGCACAACTTCACACTTTAACAAGTGCACATGTTCACTCCCCCTCCCCTAAAACTCCAGACTGGTATTTTTGTTTTGACAACTGGAAAAAATGTAAACATGAAAGCTTTCAAAGTTGAGAAATACTATTGTAAATATTTTCAAGATAGTTAAAATATATCCTTTTATTAAAAAAAAAACCTGTCAGGATTAGATGTATTATTTTTTTCTCCTGATTTGCCTTGTAAGTTATAGCATGGTGATAGCACTTTTATAATGAAAAATAATTTTTAAAAAATACCAATATGTAATGGCTATTTTTAGGAGTCACTTTAGCCAGGCTATGGCACCTGGCTGTCTGCTCATATTCTTCTAGCTGCTTTTGTGTGATCCCTTATTTGGTTCCTTTATATCCCTCCTATAAGTGAAACCATCTGATATTTTTCTTTTTCTGTGAAGGTATTTTTTAATATTCAATCATCAGACATTATGTGAAACATTATCCTCGGCGATGTTTTATTTCATGTGTCATTTGTGTCATTCGGATACTTGGTCAAACATTATTCCAGGTGTTTCTCAATGAGACTAATATCTGAATCAGTAAGGAGACAACCCTCCTGAACACGGGCGATCCATTCCTTCATCTAAATCAGAAGGAGGACTCCATAGAATTAAAAAGCTGGACCTCCGTGGGTACAAGAAAACTCTTCCCACACGAATGCTTTGAGATGGGACAACTGAAACAGTGACTCCTTTTAATTGTGGGACCAGCTGGCTTTTGGACTGAACCTATACTTCCAGCTCTCTTGGGTCTCCAGAGACCAACTTTCTTTGGGACTTCTCAGCTTTCATCACTGTGTGAGACAGTTGGTCCTGTTTCTTTGAGAACCATGACTGACACACACACCATGATGTGGGTGGGCCTCATGCAACTAGTTGAAGGCGCTAAGAGTAAAGATTGAGATTTCCTGAAAAAGGAGGCAATGTACCTCAAAACTGCAACATAAAATCCCTGCCTGAGTTTCCAGCCTGCCAGTCTGCCCTGTGAATTTTGGACTTGCCGGGCCCCACAATCATCTGAACCAATTGTTGAACCAATCACTTGATGGACACTCTTACTCCCTACTCCTACACCCATGGGTGCCCAAGTAAACAAACAGGACACCAGGCACACATATTCATGTCAGACACCCTCTTCCCTCTCCATGCCTATCCCATTAGCTCTGTTCTTTGGAAACCTAATACACCATATTTTTCCATGTTTCTCTGGAGCGGAGGGCTTCATACCTAAAGATGACTAATGCAGGATTTGGGAAAAATAATTATTAACTCAACAATAACCAAAAGTTAACATTCATCTGTTGTTTGTTAACACAGAAAATGTGAGAATAAAGCAAAATAAGCAACCCACGGAGTCTACCTCCACAAATCCAATAACTGTAAATTAGCTTTCATTACAACTTTCAGAAGCCACATACTGAAGATTTCCTTTCCTGATGCTGTTTATCTTCACACTTGATTTCCATTCTTTGTTTTGTTTAAATCACTAATAAAAAACAACTAAGATGTTCTTTCTCAAGTTTCACAGGAGGCTTGTGGTATGTTTTTCTTTTTGGGTGTCAGAAAAAATGTACTAAATTTGTTTACACTAAAAATATACTTAATTCATTTCCCCAAAACAGCAGTGCTCCTCTTCATTCACCCACCCACCTCCATGAAACCGGCCATATTTCTTCCCGTGTATCACTGTATTATTGACACAAAACAAGCTCGTTTTCTTCCACACTATCACAGGTACACACTCGATGTGATGGTGTTTGTTAAGAGATCAAACATCTGAATGACTCCTATAGTTTGTGTTGACAACCAAACCAATATTCCAAAATGTTAATATCATAAAATTTATGTCAGAAGTCTCCTCTACTCGGGTCTCCCTGGTGGCGCAGCAGTTGAGCGCTGTGCTGTGGAGCTGTTGCAGCAGTGACGCGAATTCGACGCCCCGCCGGGGAGAGTCCCACATGGTGCGGCAGACCTCTCCTGCCTCGCCCGCTGCTCCCCTCAGCAGTGTATTTCTAATCTGCCTGTTCTGCTCCGCGCTCTGTCTCTGGTGAACCCTCTCGCCGCCCCACGCCTCTGGCCTGTACCCCAACTTGTATGTATAAATAAAAAAAAATAAATCTTTAAAAAAAATTTTTAAAAAAAAGAAGTCTCCTCTACTCTGTGAATCAGCACACTGTAAATCTCCCTGTTTCTACTACAGAACATAGAGAGTCAATGAGTTGCAGGCCAGCTTCCGGATGTTCATGAGGTTATCATTACAATTCATGAACAGAGAAACAACCATAGACACAGTTTGTTACATCAGAGTACCCCTACATAGCAATAAAACTCCCTTATTACTACAATGTGAAACAAGGTGATAGGGATAACAGGATCTGTCAGCATTGTGTCAGCTCACTACATAGCAGTTATTTTTTAAATGATGTTTTGGACACAATTCCCCAACTCTAGTATTGATGATTTTACAGTAAGTAAATAAATCTAGTCATTAGTAACATTCTACAAATACAGCTTAGAGAAAAGAGGAGGAAGAATCCTCTCCTGAGAAAGGGGAAATAGAAAATGTCAGGGTAAAATAATCATGGGTAGAGCACTGAGCTAAAAGTATAAAACATTGATTTGGAGTCTCATTCTTGCGCCTCATCTGTATTCTCACCTTAAAATGGGAGGAACAAAAATTTAGCTACTAATCACCTGACAGGGAAATGGAGAAGATTTAAATGGAAAACAATTCCATTTAAGGTATGATTTCTTTAATATTCATGAATATAAAACATTCATTCCTTTACATTTTAGAACTGAAGATGTCACCCCCATAGCCCTAAGTTTGGCCTTCTAGAATTGCTGATAGACTCAGGATGTGGGGGAACTTTCAAAATTCGATGTGGCATTTTCAGGACTGATGTGGCAGAAATGACCAAGACTTCTAGGCAATTATCATCCACGATTCCCTATATGTAGGCATTTCAGTGACTTATCTTTGCCAACTGGTGAATAATGTCTACATAAGTCCTTGGCTATTACCAAAGAATAGTTTTGGGACCAAGATTGTTTGACTTACAACTCGCAAAATAATTCATTCTTTTTTTTTTTTTTAGAATCTAACAAATACAGAGGGGGCAAATAGCTAAAAATGATGGAATCACAGAGTTTATCCTCAAACTCATCATCTAGTGACAGAAACAGACATGGTAACTATGACAACTGTCACTTAACAGAAGAACTGGTAAAATGCTGAAGAAACACCTAGGAAGGTCAATTTTGGTTGGGGTCAGGGTGGATCAGAGAAGCTTTCAGGAAGGACAGTCGTTGCAGATGAGTCTTTACAGGTGAGCATCTGCCCACTGGCAGGAGAGAGCACTGGACTCTGAGGACTCATGGTGAGGAAAAGCACAGAGTACCCACACATAGTCTAGTCCTAGTGGGGTGCAGACTTTTTCTGCATAGCTGGAGTGTGTAGTATGTACCTTTGTGGTTCTGCTCAAATTTGTCAAATCTATGTCCAATTGCACTGTTTATCTTATAAAAATCAAACAATTCAAACATATTCAAAGCACTCTCAATAAAATCTGTTCCACTCCCTTGCTCCCTATAGTTTTACCCCGTACCTTACAAACAATATCCTAACATGGCAGTTTATAAACTCTACCATGTTCTTAAAATTTCTATTTATTATGTGACCCATCACAATGATCACATTTATACATTTTCAAATTAACGTAAATGGCTTCGTGTTGCGTATGTTATTCTAAGTGTTGTCACTCACCTATTTTAAGTCAGATTAACTTTGTTCAGTTACTTTAGCTAATGTTTAGTGTTTCTCGTATGAACACAACACAAATCATCTATATGGTTTTCCAGTCATGGATATTTAGATTCTTATTTTTCATATTACAGAAAATCCTAGAATTAATATTTCTATATACCATTTTGAACAATGATTCACTTAATTACTAAGAAAAGGAAGTTAAATCTACGACTGTGAATTTGTCCATTTCTCCATCCAGTTTTATACATCTTGAAGCCATCTTATTAGCTGTGACTTCAGAATTGCTACATCTTATAGTGGATTGTTCCTTCTGTCATTACATAGTGAGAAGATGACTGCTGCTGAACCGTGTACAGTCTTTCTGGGTTGCTCTGACTGCTCTGCCCCTATGGGTTACCCATAACTGTGGGCCTGAGTTAAGACTCCATGAAGAAGTAGATCAGGTTTGATGGTCAAGTCCCAGCAAGCTCCTACTGTACATTGTCCAACCAGAATCATTAGGAATAAAGGTGAAGTCCCAACTGACAACTGCCAGATTTAAATTAGCTGAGTCCCAATTTATAAGGAGAAGAAAGTAAAGTTTTATTTATTGATTCCTAATATCTCAATAAAACTCCCTCCAGAATAGATTTTGGGTTCTGGGACATGTCCCAAGACTATTACTCACACAGATCTAATTTGGGAATTAATTTCTCAGCTGTGGCTCCTTGAAGACATGGGAATTATAAATATAAATCCCATACTCAGAGGAAGTTGGGTATAAACTTAAGTTTTCTTAAGACCTGTTTCCCTCCCTCAGAATACAGATGAGGACAAATTTCCTTTTGGTATCCTAGTGCACTAGTGGGGAGACTCTTTAGACCACTGCATCCCAGAAAATACTGCCTTTTGAGAGTCTGAATTTTATGCAGGGATGGCAATTGCAATTCTCCCACTTCTAACCAACAGGAGTTCTATCAAGAACACCGTGGTTCCCCTCTCCCCATAGTCTCACCTTTGATTTTCAGTCCTTATCCTGTTTCTAGCAACTGATTTCCTCTACTTCCTAATAGGCTCTGCCATGCAATATTACAATTTTTGTTATACTTTATCAATTATTTCTTGGGGTGGGGGGGAAACCTTTTAGTTTATCCATAGTGTGATTCTGCCAGAACTAAATTGTGACATAGAAATGCACTTGGAGCACACTTGGCAGTGGTAACTGCTATGCAAGTGTTTGCTGTAATTAAAACATTTTCTCACTTTCTTTGTGTAAAAGTTATACAACCCCGTGGCCACTTTAGTGTTTTGTACTTGCTGAACAATTACACAAAACCAAGCCTTTTTGAATGAAGTTCTGTAAGCAAATAGTGCTTTTTAAATTCATTTTTACATTCATTGCATGCTCTGTTGCAGGGGTGGGGTGGCTCCAATAAAGAAATAAATAAATAAATTTATTTTTACTTTAAAACACAAATTTTAAAATGTCAAAAAATAATGATGTAAAACTGATCTGTGTCATAAACTGAGAGCTCAAGTTGCAAAGGTCTAGAAGGCTAGTGTTTTTAGGGATCATCAAATATATGTAAGGCTAAATAGGGGCTAGTATACCATGAGTTAAGCTGGGGAAATTTAAGGACCCTTCTGGCCAAAAGAGCCTAACCAGTGGAATAATGACAAGAATCTGTTTTGCTAAGATTTGTGAAATTCAAAGGAAAGGCATTTCCTCCATAGTCATTTAAGATAATTCTTTCTCCCTTCTTTCACTCCCCTCTCTCACACCTCCCCTTATGTGGAGTAGCATTTAAATATCCACAGACATTTTTGGTATGCAGCTAAGAAGTTGTGGTGGGCACATTTAGTGTGGGTTTGTGTTTATATAGCCCATGTAATATTACAGCTCGAGCTTACTTCCATCCATAGCTATTATCTCAGTGTAGAAATACCCTGCACGCTTCCACCTGGGCAGCCTCATTCAGAGTCATGAGACAGGCGCATTCGGGACTGGAAGTACATGTGGAGTGCAGGAAGCACACTTCAAAATTAAAGCAGAGAGCTAGTCTCTGGAAAATTCTTCTAATTTTTAGACATGGAAGACTGAAAGGCAAGAGTCTAGTTCTCACAGTTCAGTCAAAAGAAGGTTATGCACAGACTTGACAGTATGGAATAACAATTACAAATACATCTTATTATTTTTCTTTTACTAGGCATCCTACAAGATAGAATTGACCATACTTACTGTTTTAGGGCTCAAACCTATAGCATTACTACAATCAGCAAGTTTGCATGAGATTTTAGATGATATCAACCATGGTATCAACAACACTAAGAAATTGTGTTCAAACACACTAGAGACAAGATTGAATTATCTTTCTAATTTTGGTATAGAAAACATCCCAAAATCAAATATATTAGGGAAGGACAATCACTAAGTATGGAGTCAAAATATAAAGGAAAAAGTATAGTTATGACAATCAGCTAGTAATTTTTTAACTGGATTTTGTGATGTGTGGTATTTGTCATTTCTTTCAAGTTTGTATTTTCTGTAATCTCTTATTTTAAAATAATACTCTAATTTTTGACCTTGTGATGAATGTTTCAAGACTACCTAAGCTTCAAACCCAACAACAACTGGATCTCCTCTAGGGACAAAACCAAAGATGAACAACTAGAGTAACACTCAAGTTTTAAGAACCCATTTAACAAAATAATGAGTTTGGGAGGCCCAATATTAGGAAAATTTAACTTTTGCATAATGCATAGCAAATAATCCTTTTAAACACTTGGAAAGAATATATTTTTAAGAAAAGAAAATTTCTGTAGTTTAAGTTCTATGTGCATTGTTCCTCTGTAGGGTTAATTTAAAATAGGTATTAAAACCATTTATAACCATCACAAACTTTAACTCAGGGATTATCGTCATTATCTTAACTGCCTTAAGAAGCCAAATGTTAAATTGCAACTCTCAACCTGACTTAAGTAAAAGAAATTAGTGTATTAAAGTTTAGGTTCACAGTACTATGTGATTAATAAATTCTGTTCAGAAAGCTCTAAGATATCATGAATAAATCCTACTGACTACAAATACAGAAACTGTTACCCAGTAATCAAGTATGAAAGAAAATGATTTACAAAAGTAATGTGAATCCAATAATTTAGGTGTGCAGCATTTCTAAAAAGAAATACCTTCCTTGAGAATTACAAGATGGATGAGAAATGGGCTTGACTACCTAATAATATAAATGTTAGACTTTCCCTTCATGTTATTTGTGTCAATGGCTGGATTAAATGTTTTGCTAAAGATGGGACACAGCCTTTCCTTTGTTATATTCCTTTTGATGTTGCCCTTTGGCCTAACTGCAGTAGGTCCAAGTGTAGCTGGATAAGAATGTGGGGGCCAAGAGCACTGAGGCTTCTGGAAAATGAAGTTTAAAAACAAAACAGGGGGGCCTCCTTGTGGCGCAACAGGTTAAGTCTCAGCCTATGAAGCTATCTGCAGCCACTGAAGCACCAGTTCGATACCTGGCCAGGGAGCTTCCCACATGTTGCAGCAGTCCTCTTCTGTCTCGCCCACTGTTCCCCTCAGCACTGCATTTCAGCAGATCTTCCTGTTCTGCTCCCCACTCTGTCTCTGGTGAATCCTCTCACCACTCCACACCTCTGGCCTACACCTCAGTTCTTGTATGCATAAATAAATAAATCTTTAAAAAAAAACAAAACAGAAAGATTGTTGTATTTGTGATTGTCCTAAAGATGAAGGGCACTTGCTAATTCTTCAGTAACATTTTATAGAAAGGGAAATACAAACAAGGATATCAACAGGGGTCTTCCACTTCCAGAGAATGCAAGAGAAGATGGCTAAGTTTAAAAGTGAGCAGACACCCTAAGTTTGTAGGTGGGATCAACGGTGTTAATTTTGAGCATTGGGCATATACTGACAAGCTACCATATGTGTATCAAATATCACATAATTTTCTTTAAAAAGAGTAGAAATATATGCATAAGCCCAGGAATCACTTTTAACAGCAACTGGAGAAGCCTGTTCTCATTCCTTCTCACCAGTAGCCATCACTGTCCACACCCAGAGCACAAAGCTAAAGGCAACCACCAGCTGTGCCCTAACCCAGAATGGCTCTAAGAACTTCAGGAGGAAGGAGAATCCTCTACATCCTGAAAGTAACTGAAGCAAACCACTTGAATTTTCTCATCTTTGTCTTCCCTGAATGAAAATCTTAGCAATGATGTAAGAACAAAGAAAACTTCTTCCCATAACATCTGGGATTGAGTATGGAATAAAGCCCCTCACACACAACAACAATGGCCATGACAGAGTGTTAAATATACTGAGACCAGAAGATCCAACCACTGTGCATCTCTAAGTTTTTTTTGCAGGTTTCTGCAAGTCATTTCACATCTTTGCCCATCAGTTTTCTCACCAGCAAAACGAGAAGACTGGATCAGATGATTCCTAACATCTATTCCAGTTTTAATGTCCATTCCTTTCCCTCATGTTCTCTGTGATTTTTCATCAGGGCACACGAGCCGTCTGCTTCCTGAGAAATAGCTGCAAATCTCAGGCTCCATGGGGGCCACCCTCAACACCATGGTGGGCTGGTACAACTGCCTGACTCACAGGCGTGCACTAATAAGCACTGCTGTAAATAACTTCCTTGCGCTGAAGCCCAGATGTTGCCGATAAATATCAGCCGAGTAAGCCCAGGAGGGAAAGAGGTCATTCAAGGAGAAGCATTTGTGCCTCACAAAGTCCTTGTGTAAATGGTAAGAAATGCAGCTCAGATTTGCATTCAGGAGGGAAATAGGTCAGCTTCTTCAAAACAAAATAATGGCTTAAGTGGATTAAACACCACACACAAACACACAAAGACACAGACACACACAAAACCAAACACACGCATGCGCACGCATACACACACACACACATACAGAAAACAAAACAAAAAAACCCCTTCCTTGCTAACTTTTCAGCCCAACAATTTAGACCAGTTACGAATGTGGCACACTTAGTGCTACATGCAACAAGCAAGCATGAGCCACATCAAAGGAAATTAATAGCATCAAAATTAGTTGGAAACAGCGGCTAATCACTGCCAATTACAGACAAACACAAAATGGGGCACTGGGGACATGCACAACCCAGGATGTCCTGACATCCGTAACAATTGCAGGGGCTCAGGAGAAAAACCTTAAAGTCTGCAACCAGCAATTTAATTTTAGTTCAGTAGCTCAAAGTAAAATGAGCACACAGTCTCCATCTGTTAAAAGGAAAGGCACGATGAAGACGGCTTCGGAGGCAGGGCCAGGCACACCCACCTTCGATGCGTGTTGCACTTGCCTGAGGTGCAGCAAAGCCTGCCTCCCAGCAGCTTGTTTTGAGCAAACGTTGCTGCATTATTTCCAGAAAACCTCCATTATTCTGGTAGCTATGCTTACCCTACAGTAACAAGCATTCCTTAAAACCTTAACAGAAGATCAAAATCAATGAAAACAGCTTTCAAAACCAGTAAGAACGTGCATCTTGCTTGCAACAAGTCTGAGAGAAGCCAGCAACTTGGGCAGCACGTGGTGACTCGGCTGTCCAAATTCCTCAGACTGTGCCTCCACCACAACACGACACGGTCTCCCGACCCCCAAGAGAGAACGACTGGACTTTCCCACCAGGGTATGCTCACCCGGCATCGAGCGCAGCAGCCCTCACTCTCACAGACCCCTGTCTAGAAGCGCCTATTCTGAGAGGCTGGGAAGGTCAGTGTTTCGTGAGCCCAGCGGGAGAAGAGAAATGAATGTTGATGAACACAAGTGCCACCTGCCATGATGGCACCAGCACATCCTCAGGTCCCTGCAGGAAATGAATCAGCCTTACAGCCTAAACCTATGCACTCTCTCAACAGCCTCCTCACTTCCCCTCTTTTGATCGCCCATGAGATGCACTGGCCTCTTCACTATGGGTCCAAGTTAACAGACGCAAGCGTGGTGGAGGGGTGGGGTATGGGAGAAAGTAGGCTAAAAAGAAAAAGGATAGTCTAGTGGGCCACCCAAAGGCTTCCATGCTGTGCCATCACCCTCCAAACTGAACACTCTAACCCTTAGGCTCATCAAAGTTCAATGCGGACAGGGCAAGGATAACAAGATTCAAAGGATCAGAAACCGCAGAGGCAGGGCAAGCAGAGGGACCCAAGTCTAGAGCTAAGCACCAATGCAAAACACCTTGATTTCCCTCCCTCCCTCTCCTCCTCCCTTCCCTGTGTGACAGATGTGACCTTGAACCTGTATCTGTAGCCGAGACCTCCCTGAAAACCTGGATTCAGGAGTTTGAAGCCCTACTTGGTATCTTCTCTTGGATGTTTCTCAAACATCATAAAATTAACATGGCCAAAATCAATCTTCTGATTTATTTCACCCCCAAGTTTCCCCTATAGTGACCTCAGTGAGCAGTTTTCCCATCTCACTAAGTAATGTCAATTGTCCAGAGAGCTGCTCACACCAGAAACATAGTTCATCCTTGGCTTGTGGGTCAGACCTAACCATGTCTTAACAATTCTATCTGTAAAATAACTTTCAGTAAGATGGATCACGGGTGAATTGGTGGTGGGCTACCCAAGGGGAATGCAAAATGTAAAAGACATAAATAACAATAAAAATATATATTATAAAAATAAATAAATAACTTTCAGTAACTTCTCTCCATTTCTATAGACACCGTCTAGCCCAGAACACCATCATCTCTTTACTATACAAACTATAATGGTTGCTTCTGAGTCTCCCCGTCTCTACTCTTGCTAATTTCGAATGAGCTCACTGAGATGCAGCATCTAGTCCTTTCTTTATAAGTCTCTTCCCTACTAAGACCCTTCCTTCACTTTCCCATTGCACTATGTGTAAAATCCAGACAAAACCACACGGCCTCTCCAGCATCATCTGGAACCACTTGCAACCTGCCCTGTTAGTCTTTGTTTATATGCAGCTACATTCCCTCCTACTCAGGGCTCCGGCACAAGCGGACCCAGGTCCAAGCCTGCTCTTGCCCCCATCTTTGGGCAGAGCAGCATTTTTGCCACTTAGATTTCATTTTGAAAATACTTTTCCTTCCTGCCCCTATCACCTATTCCATTTTTATTTTCTATCTTATTTTCTCAGACCTCAGTTGATTTCCTTCCAAATACACATTAGAATTTTAATCACAGTGTGTTTGAGATCCAGTTACCAATTCTGTCTTGCTCAATATAGTATCACAAGAGGTCTAAAACATATGCCTTGCATGCAGAATGATATGCAGAGACTTAAGAAGTTAAGAGCCATTCTCACTAAATAAAAGGTTAACTCTACCTTTTCTGCCATGTCAATGTCGGCACAGAGGCCACACTCTAGACTGCCCAGCAGGAAAGTTAATGTGGGAACAGGGTCGGGCACTGACAGAACCAAACTAGAAAACCATGTGTTGTTAAGGGGTTGATGCTGGCAACTCGAGCTAGTATAAATTTGGGCTTCTCACTTCCAGATATTTTATTTTTCAAGGGAATCTGGAAATCTAGGTTTTTTTTTTTTAGATAAAGAATTTCAGGGTTTTCATGGATGAAAATTAAGTTAAACTTTTAAGTTTGTGGGGACAAACAAAAAATGTTAATGGGCTCAAAATGACTACCTCTACTGCAAAATAATATTCTCCAACCATTCTTGCCAAAATCTTCTGGGAGGATAATGATATTAAAAACAGTAGTAGCAACCTTACATGATACTTTGGATATGGCAGGAGACTTGAAACACTTTATCTATAAATCTCAATGATCTGAACAATCACCCTAAGAAGTAGATACATTAAGTCCTTGAATAAAGTCATTTCATTCCAACACTGATAAGGAAAAAACAATCCCAGCCAAGAACAAAATTACTTTATTCTAGGACCTGCTTTCATTATGTGTCCCTTAAAGTTGCAGTTTCTAAGAACCTATTGACTATGTCAGTGAGGGCTTACTGTGCTATAATTATCCCACTGGGCAGATGAAGACGCTATGCAGAGGTTAAGAAATTGGCCCTAAGTGCTATAGCTAGTAAGTGGCAGGTCAAAGCAGGGATCAAACCCCAGCCTGGTGCTCTCTACTATGTTACATGAAGTCAAAATAGGAAATGACATCTCCTCTATAAACATTCTGCATGATAACAAATTCCATTTTGCTGCCTTTCTCTCTTCTGCTATAATTTTAGCCTGTTACTAGACAGGACTGTTGTAGGGTTAAGACTTATTCAGTAGAATATCAGAAACAGCCTATATAAGACTCAGATATGATATTTAAAAATACAGATCACCCATTGTACAAGTTGGACAGGTGACCACTTAAAAGCTAAATGGCTTAATCATATAAAGAATAAGGAGGTGCTGAAGTTCAGCTTTGATTGTGTCATTTGGCCAAAAATCTATCGGTAGGATTTGTCTTTAGCTTTGCTTCGTGGCTGACCAAGTAGCCAAATACTATTTCAGCTATGCATATTTTGGCAGCCTTGATGATGTGATCATATAGGTTATTTTCAGATGTGATCATCGAAGAACTGTTTGCAACACAAATTAGGGATGTTCTCTGGGCTTACTGCGCTACATGCAAATTCCCTTTCCAATAGAAGTAGGCATTCCAGATACAACATAGTAGATTGTTTTATTAAAAATCTATCATCCCAATGAAGATTAAATGTATACTGATTATTGCGAGACTTCATTTAAACAAGTAGTTGTACCCACATGGCATACCAGGCACGGCTGAGAACCTTAGGATTTTATCACTCCACACACCAGGTCCCTGCCATGACAAAGTTTACCCTACAGAGGATGATGATGTAAAATAATGTATATAATAAGGACATGATACCCTCTGAGAAAATGAGTATGCTGGGGTAGTGTGAGTAACAGAAATAAGCCAGGGGGGCAGGGGCATAGGAAACAAGGTCATTATTTAAATAGAAAGGCCCATGGAAAAATCACTGACACGACGCAGGAGCAAAGGTTTGAAGGTGACAGGGTGCACCTTGAGGAAGGGGAGCTGCAGCAGAGGAAAGAGCCAATGCAAAGGCCCTGAGGTGGGAAGATACCTGGCCTTACCCAGGAGCAGCTGGGGCATGAAAAAGCACAGTAGCAGAGGACATGCTACAGGCAACACGTTGCCAATGAACAGATCGTGCAGGTTCTGGCAGGGCACTGGAAGGACTTAGCTTTAATTTGAGGACAATGGAGAGTGATTGGAGGAGTCTGAACATAAAAACAACTTGATCTGACTCACATATTAACACGATCATTCTGAATCGAGAGTCCTGTTTTTCAAAATTGTGAAAACAGTGCTTTAAAAAGAAACCACAAGGAATAACAATGAAATGTTTTGAGAAATTAGATTTTGAGAAATTAGAAAAAAAAAATCTTAGAATACAGTTCAAAGCTTTATTAGTTTATGGGATTGTTTCAATGAAATTGCTTTGTGACTTTCAGCAAAGATGGCAAGTCCAAGATTTCATTGTCAGTTACTATGAGAGAGGAAGAACACTTAATGATTCAGAGGGATAGCATGACCCCGTGGTGGCAGAGTTTGGTGACTACCTATGTTATGCTTTCCCTGACCTCAGTTTAAAGTACATATTTTCAGTATCATAAATGAGCAATATGAAAAACACAGGCGCTGACAACTCTGAGAAATTCTCACCATGGCACCATCGCATAAATTTTGTAATACGCAGGCATTCTTCTATCAGGTTCCTGCTCACAGGCCGTACATCCATTCTTTAATGGTGATACTCAGTTTCACCCAAATGATGATTTAACAGGCAGTCACTTGACACTTACATGGTATATATTATGTCCCGAGTAGATTACACCCAAATAAATATGTTGAAGTCCTAACCCCCAATATGATGCTATTTGGAAGTGGGGCCTTTGGGAGATGATTAGGTTTAGATGCTATCATGAGGATAGAGCCCACGACGGGATTGGTGTCCTGTTTAGAAGGCAAGAGAGACAAGAGCTCAGTCCTGCTCCATTACATGAGGACACAAACAGAAGGTGTCCATCTGAAAGCCAGAAGGGGGCTCCTGCCGAAAAACAAAATGGCTGGCACCATGACCATGGATTCTCTATGCTTCAGAACCCAGAGCGACGCGCGCCCATTGTTTCTGCCACCCAGTCTTCAGCATTTTGTTACAATAGCCCAAACTGACTGGGACAGTATATACTTAAGCTTATGTGTGAAAGTAACATTTAAAAACTATTCCTAATTGATACAGCTATGAAAATAATGTCACTAGTGTTATTTGGTGCAAGTCAGGAATTCTTAATCTCTTCAGAAAAAAGTTGCTTTCCATTTCCTTCATGCTTCTGACTTCAGGGAGACGGGGTAGAAATCATGGGTGATGTTTACACTGAGGAACAAGAAGAAAGTAGGGAGGGCTTGTTTCAGAGGAAACTGCCCTCTGAAATCTTGGTCAACCCTGGAAGTAGCCAAGAAAAGGCAGGGACAGGGACCTGGATCTGGAAATTGGAGACTATTTTTAAGTTTGGAATGCCTGCCAGACTGCAAATGGATATTTGCCTTTTCTTAGGGACCACATAGCCTTTGAGGGCGAAGAGGAATGGAAGGCTATGGAAGCATCCTGTGCTGGTTCCAAGGACAATGCTCACGCTTGCTTCCACCAGCCAAGGGAAGCATTCCTCCCACCCCTGACATGGAAAATATTACAGGACCCAACAATATTTCTCTCTGCTCACTTGCAGAGAGGCTAAAGATAATGAAATAACTATGAGGAAAAATGAAGACCCAGGGGTAAGGGACTTCAGTGCAGCATGAACTGGGTCATCAGTCATCAGAGATGTGCTCTTCACTAGGTGCTGCACGCTGTACAGGCCTTAAGCAAGACAGGATGCCCTTAAGTTAGTGGAGAGACAGAAAATAAACAGGATTTCAGACCAGAAGAAGTTCTATGAAGGACATCCAACAGACGATGTCAGAGAATGTGAGTGGGGGATTAATTAAATTAGGGTGGGCAGATGTCTCTGGAGAGGCACATTTGAGCCAGAACAACATGACAAAGACCCAAGCATGCGATGGTGAAGGGTAAAAACACTACAGGCAGAAAGAACACAAGTACAAAATATTTGCCTGGTAAATTCAAGAAACAGAAAGGCAAGTCAGTCAACCAGACAACCAGAGGAGAGCTGGTATGAGGCACCACTGGGGAGGCCAGCAGGTTGTTTTTTTTAAAAGATTTTTTTTTTTTTGCATACAAGCTAGGGTGCAGGCCAGAGGTGTGGGGCTGTGAGAGGGTTCACCAGAGCCAGAGTGGGGAGCAGAACAGGCAGTTCAACTGAAATACACTGCTGATGGGAGCAGCGGGCGAGGAAGGAGAGGTCTGCTGCTCCATGTGGGAATCTCCCCAGCCAGGCATCGAACTCGTGCCGCAGCTGCTGACAGCTTCACAGCACTGTGCTTAACCTGATGCACCATCAGGGAGGCCCGCAGGTTTTAAGTGTCTTAGTTTCTTATCACTCAGAAGCAAGTCTGGATTTTCACTTTAAGTATCTTGAAAAAAAAACAGTAAGGGTGCTAAGCAGGCTCGTGGCATCCTCTGATTTCAAGACTGCTGTGAGGAGAAGGGTACGCAGGAGGGCAAGAGTGAAGTGGAGGCCAGTTAAAAGGTTACTGATGCGGCCCATGGTAAAAGAAACGGTGAGGCAGACCCACGTGATAGCGGTGGAGGAGAACCTGCCAGGATTTCAGAGCATGTCCCGGGGAGAGGATGAGGGAACGTGACCAACTGACGAGGAATCCACCTCTGAACAGGACTGCATCTGCCATTTGCTTATATTTTTAACACAATGGAATACTCAACATTTTTTCCAACTCAATCATTATTACAAAATCTTTCTCCATGCATTAGTGATATCAGGGCAGTTGTAAATGATTTGTTACAATGCATTTTTTCCTTTATATCTATAAAATTTGGGCAGCTTACATCCAAATAGAACATAAGCTATGCCCATTTGTCTACTTACAGAGAAAAGGAGAGAGAATAGGGTGTTTGTTTACCATGACTTGAAGTGCCTTCTGCCTCCCACCCCTCGTCCCACAGTTCCCCATAATATTGGGTGTGTAGCCCCCTGAGCTCAACAGTCAGCACCTCCCACAGCGTGCTGGGCACAGCCAGGTGATAAGGAGCAGCCCAGAAGTGTCTAAACCACAGATTCACGAGCTAACTATCTCAATAAAATGGACCCTCTTCCTCAAAGTCACATGGGGATAGTGCATGACGCTGGATGGTGGGGGCTCTCTGGCCCTTTACCGTAAAAGTCTGTTTATATGATCAATGGTGTCCAAGGACTTAGTTTAAACACCTTGAAAATGTTACCAAACACATGCACTTTATACAGATTTTTAGCACGTTTGCATGTGGAACTGATGGTATGTGCTTTGAGTGGCCGTGGAGCATCAGCACCCTAAGAATGCCTTCCGCCTCCGACTCCGGGGGTAGGCAAACCAAACCCTGCTTTTTTCCTCCAGCCTCCAGTGTCCATCTTCCTCTGCCTCAAGGCTCTCTGTGATTCTGCTTCTTGAGTTCTTTCCTTGGCTGGCTTGGCCAGAGCTCTGAGATACTTGGTAGGGTTTTCCAATGTCACCGAAAAAGGATGAAGAGTCCTCATCTTAAGTGCAAGAGGAGCTCGCTGCTGCCACATGTGCCACCTGTGCTGTGACCATCTCAGGGATGAGTTGAATATGTGCTTTTATTAGAGATGGCTGCAGCGGGGCGATATCTTGATCAGTTCTGCTATAAGTGACTGTTGCAGTAGTCAGAAAACTTACAGACTGATTTTCAGAGTCTCAGACTGGAAAAGCAAAGCACTGAGCAGAGTGCTACCAGACAAGCCATGCCTGGCATTCAAATGCCCCCTTTTCCAGAAGCCTATCTCAGGCCCATTAAAACTGTCAGTGCAGCAGTTGTGACTTTCTGACCCACCCACTGTCAGGGGCACCATCTCCCCTGAATGCCACTTTCCACTCTGCATCTTCGAAAGACACATTCTAAAGTCTCCATAACCAGACAAGTAACACTCTGAGGATTCACCCATGTAGATTTATCAGTAAATCAGAGCAGGATGCGCAGGCCATTGGGGCAGAAGAATGTTTTAGGCTAGACTGGAACATGTGGGTCTTAAGACCTTGGAGAAGCTAGGAAAGGTCATGTAAGTCTCAGTTCCCTTACCTTTAAAATTAGGTGGTCAGATATGCTCTAAGGTACTGTTTTTCAACAAAAGGTACTGGGAAAGCTGGACAGCCACTCTCTCACACCCTACCTAACAATGTGCTTGGCTATAGCACCAAAACCAGAAAACAGACCAAACACTGCAAGACACCAGTTCATGGATGTCTTTGGAGATACAAATACACTATCTACTGTCATGCTTTTTAAAGCTCAATGCTTTAGTAATAAATGCTTACTTTTTCAAATTCAGGTTTACTGTAGTTTTTTTCTGAGATCTTTCCAAATACCTGATGTAATAAGCACTTGGGCTGGGAATCACATTGCATGAAGTCATTCTGGCTTGCCCCTTGTGATCTGACCCCTCTGACAGTTCTTAACTAAATATGTGCTCGTTATGCTTCCCATGCATTATGTGCTTTCATACCGCTGGTGACATTACTGTGGGTTGGCAGCTTCTTTTGGAAACACTCTTGTTCCTTGAGCCAAGCAATACAGATAGCCAAGAATTAGATCATTCAATCCCCAAATTGCCACAGACCTTCTCAAAGGCAGCTGAGCAATGTAATTTGATCAAGGTGAAGTACAATCCACCCTTCATTTCTAAATGACATTCTTTTACTAAAATTAAAAAATTCTTTCAGCTTTCTAAAATTTCTTTTAGCTTTCTGTTTTAATACCAGATTAATGCTTCCTGCGCATTGTTACAAATGTCCATCAGATGCCCTCCAGTCAACTTTCATTTATCTGCCTGTGGCTTATCCACAGCACCAGAAATTCTCCTCCTCCTGCCTCCAGCACCAAGTTCCAGGCCAGCTCCTTTAATTCTGTGCCAAAGAAATACAAACTAAATCTAATATTAGCCTAATGAGAAAAGGCTAGCTGCTGCCAAAGATTCACATAATGCATCCCAAAGCCAAATGCAGGCAATTATTCACTATTTTAGATGCTGGCATTGATCTCCCTTACATAATACAGCAATCAAGATTTGCTGTGCTGCTCTCCGAGGAATAAAGAATACATGGTGCATTTTAACCTCTCCTTTTGCCCAGTTGGCCAGACTCTCAGTATAACAGATTATATTTTCTTTTCAAATAAATAAACCATTTGTACATCTAATGTTAAGGGAATTAAAAACCCTGGATTTGGAGTCATTCGATTTCGATTTGCATTCCATCTTCTTCTGGTTGTTAGCCAGGAGCTAAGTTTTGGCAAGTCATTTAAATTCTTTGTTTTCTCAACTGCAGAATGGAGAGACAAATCTTACATATAAAAGAGATGGCGCAGTCACACCTATACCAGGGACATTCAAGAAGCCAAGAAACTTGATCCTCTACAGGCTCATTTAAATTAGTATGGCTAGCAAGGAAAGATAAGGACCTGAGAAAACCCTATTTTACAAGGATCAAAACCACGGAAAGAGGAAGGCACCTGGTGAGCAGCTAGAGCATCAAGTGTTGAAACAAAGGTGCCCCACTTCTTTATATAGTGTTTAGGCCACTTGTGGGGACACACCCAAGAATTCCAACATGGGGAAGAGCCCTGACACTGCTTGCTGATAGGTTGATCTTGTGTCAGAGCCAAAGTTGCCATGGAAACACAAAATCCAATCTTCAGAACACTCAAGGCTATCACTTTCAAAACAGACTCTTGGTTCAACACTTTTCTTGTCACCAATGCATAGTCACCCCCCACCCACAGGCCAAAGGACAAAGGTCAAAGAGAAGGTTAACACAATTCCAATTTTCATCTTATTCCTGTACCCAGAGAACATCATCGAATCAGAGCATCATCCAACAGGACTTCCGGTGATGTTCTATGTCTGTGAGGATAAAACAGTAGCCTCTGGGTATATGGTCGATGGAGCATGGCAACTTGAAATATGGTTGGTGTGACCAAAGAAATGAATTTTCATTTTAGCCTGTTTGAATAAATTTGAATAGACACACTTGGTTAATGGCTATGATTTTGGACAGCACACATAGAAAATAAATCCATACTCCCCACCATAACATTCTTATCTTGTACAACTTGGCCCCAACCTCCTGCTCCAGTCTCAGTGTCCACAGTGGAAACCCTGACTCTCCGGAGCCTGCCTTGAGCACACCTGTGCACCTGCTGCCACACCCGGCTCAAGGTGTCAGACCTCATCCCTAAGGGCTCCTTCATTCTAACTGCTACGTGTTGGCGTTTCGCCCATACTTCACAACACACGTCAAGTTCAGCCCCCGCTGGAGTGCTCGCTCTGGCGGCCCCAGCCCTACGACTATGTGAGGAGTGGGACAATTAGCCAGAGGCCTGGGCCTGTCTGGGAAGGCCCTCAACTTCTCACAGAGCCGTTTATCGTGGAAAATTCCATGCAGAATTACACCTGGTCTACAGGAGCTGTGAGTGTCCCCACTTGGGCTTACATAACTAGGAAGGTAGGAAAAAAAGACATGTAAGAAACTGGCTGTTTTCTGTGTCAAGGAGACTCATCCCACCTTGGCTCTCACCTGTGGCAGTTCTACATGCCCCATGTGGGTGAGGAGGCAAAAACCTCTGTGTGCCTCCCTAACTTTTGGGCCTCCCAATGAAGTGAAAATGCTGTTCCTGCCATCTTGTCTTGTACCCACCTGTAAAGATAATTAACACTGTTTTTGTCTTGACCTCATAACTGCAGCTGTGGTGCAGCAGATGCGCGTTCTCTCCGGATTCCTAAGTGCTCAAGGGCATTTAGAACTTTCACTGGTAAATATCTTTTGAGCTCCATATTCCAATTGGACCTTTTCTTTTCAACTAGATTAAATGCTATCCAATTATAAGGTTTAAAAATAAGCCTTGGTTTATAAGATCCAGAGGCAATTCATGGTATAGACAACCTCCTTCTGGAATTAGGGTTCTAGTCTTTGGGAGAATTAGGGCCAAGGATACCAAGAATCACATTCTAAGAGATGCAAAAAGGATGGCTTTTTCCAGAATGGATAATATGTAGAGATCTGCAAGATATTCAGAGATAGGGACATGGAGATATTGATTCATCGAAGTATAAAAGCAATATAAAAACACTACAAATTTCAGGGTTGAGACTGTACATTAAGCTTGTGCTATAGGTCCTCCATCCCAGGCTCTAGAAACTCAAAGATACTAAAATATAAATTTAAAAACATTTTAAAATATATTTAAGGACAAGTTGGAAATCAAGGAAGAACATCTCTCCTGGTGTTAGTAGGTCACCACAGGGAAGAGGCACGAGGTTCACCAAGCCTCTGGAGATCTAAGCTGGTGACAGGCCAGACACTGGTCTCAATGTCCCACATGGCCAGACTCAAAGTGACGGAGCCCACAGGCAAGACAGCAAACCAGAGCCAAGTTTCTTGTGGGAGGCCTGCAAACAGAACCTCGCATATGGCGAACTTGATTTGTGTAATCAGTCAGTAGCAAAGAGATAGACTGTCAAATTGAAACATAATGTAACACCTGGTCAGAGCTGTTAGAAGCCAAAATGTTCAGGAATAGAGACAAACACAAAAACCCCTTCTAATATGGCCTCTCTAACACAAAGCACATGTAAGTACAAAGTGCCTAAGTTCACTTGCTTCCTTGGCAAATATAACTTAGCAGCAAGACTTAGAAGTCTTGGAAAGGAGGAAATGCAGCAACCTAGAAGGCAGAAAACCAACACAATAGGAGAAGTCACTGTTGAGCTACCAATGTTAATATGGCAATCTGAAAGGGCTTTAAAATGAATCAGTGAAGAAAGAAAGATTCTTCGATAATCTCAACTCTAGATATAAACTACTGCTCAAATTATGGAGTAAAATCTTCTAGACTCCATGATGCCTTTATACAAAGAAAGATATTTTTAAATAGGGGCCTCCCTGGTGGTGTTGTCTCAGCCTATGAAGCTATCTGCAGCCACAACAGCATGAGTTCGATCCCTGGCCAGGGGGATTCCCACATGGCGCAGCAGACCTCTCCTGTCTCACCCGCTGCTCCCCCAGCAGTGTATTTCAGTAGATCCGCCTGTTCTGCTACCCACTCTGTCTCTGGTGAATCCTCTCACTACCCCCCACCCCACTTCTGGCCTACACTCCAGTTCTTGTATCCATAAATAAAATTAGGAAAAAAAAAAAGATATTTTTAAATAGGAATATGGTATAAACACTGTGCAGTAACCTGCCCTACCCCTCCACACTTTAAATGATCACCCTCATTATCCCACATAGAGACTAGTGTAGAATGAACTTCTGGGTCTTCCAAAAATTCCTAAGTTGAAACTTAATGCCTGCTGTGATGGTATTTGGAGGCAGGGCTTTTGGGCCAGAGGGAGCCCTCACGAATAGGATTTGTGTCCTAAAGATGATCACATGCTCTCTTGTCCTTTCCTTCCAGTGAGGATACAGCCTTCTATGAGCAGGAAAAATGCCCTCAGCAGACTCTGAATCTTGTGGCATCTCAATCTTGGACTTCCCAATCTCCAAATTTGTGAGAAATAAGTTTCTGTTGTTTATACGTCACCTAGTCTATGGTATTTTGTTATAGCAGCTGAACAATCCAGGAACCATACCATGGTCTCTCTTCCTGTTGAACAGGAACAGGAACATTCTGTTTCATGGCATGCAACAACAGTTCTTTAGCCAGGGTCCTATGAATGGACAGATTTAGGCTGTTTCTAATGTTTTAACATTACAGAGTCGTGGTGATCATTCTTCATCAACCGGTTTTGTACATCTGGAGATTATTTACTTAGGACAAAATTCCAGGGGAAATTATTGGTGCAAAAACTTCACACAATTGAAATTTTGATAACGATCAGACTGGCCTCCAGAAAAGCTGTACTAATTTACATTACTGAGTAACTTTAAATGCATGCATCTTAGGCAGAGGGTTTTTTGGTTTTTTTAAAGGTAAGTTTAATGGCGGCGAACAGACACTAGGATCAGGCTCTCCTGCAAAAAATCGATTCTTGGAGAAAAATATCCCTAACTTTGAGAGCTGTCTCAACGAGAACCGGATACCCTACGCAATACAATCGACCCTGGGGGTGCTTTGGACTTATAAATAAACTGAAGAGTCGGAGTAAAGAGAAGAGAGGGGACATCTAATCCCACACAAAGGAGGAGCAGAGAGGA